>JAADYF010000094.1:0-43900 GCA_023338175.1 Phytopythium delawarense | reverse complement strand
GTCTCTGTCGCCACCAAGCAGGGTGCTGACGAGCAGTCGTGTGCTGATACAGTTTTCAGACGAGCAGCTGTCGAAGCGGCTCATCAGTGACCAAGCGTGCGTCGGGAAGCAGCTCTTGTCGACGAGGAAGACGACTCTGTTCGTGGATCCTGCAGCGACGTTGGTCCCGCTTGATGGCGCGGACGGCAGCGACGGCATTACGAAGGAGCTGTATCGCCCTAGCTGCGTGGTGCTCGCGACTCCTTTCTTCCAGTATCACTCGACGGGCTCGATTGGGTTCACGCATGACGCCGCCAAAGTCGTCGGGTACCTCGAGGTGGTGATTCAGCCCAAGAGCCACCCCAGGATCACCGCGCCGCAAACGACAGAAAACGATGCCTGCATCCTCGAGCTGACAACCCAAGTGCTTGGCCGCTACTTGAACTTCCACTACGATGAGTTCTTCGTTGTGGAGTCGAGCTTCCAAGCCGAACCAGTCCAAGCGAGTTCGAGTGAGACTGGAGCCACCGAAGACATCGACCTGACCCAAGTGTTCCCATCACCTGACCTGACGCCGGTGAATGACCAGCGCCATCTTGTCGTGTCCATCAATGCGCTCCAAGTGATCGTCACGGAGCCTTTGACGTCTCTGGAAGTACTCATTCAACTCGGAGGCAGGTATCTTTGCCGCCAAAACATCCCATTCGGGGAGCGGCCAGCATCCCCGACCTCGCGGGAGAAAAGCGATACAGAAGCCCAGCAACGGCCTCAAAACCTGTTCTCCGAGCCCAAGCGCAACATCGAGCTCGCGTTGCCGCTCGTTGATGTGCCTCATGGCTCGCACTTGCGAATGCACGTGCTCAACAAGTCCGGCGACGTGGTTGCCTGGACTGGTTTGCACCTGTTCGACTTCGGCCACACGCTGCGCATGGGTGAGTTCCGCCTCGACGTTACCAAGCTCCCGTCCTCGACGACAATTATCACGCCGTTGGATATCGAGAACTGCACCAAGCCCGGCCGCTCGAGCTTGCCCCACGTCGTCGGAGCGCTTGAATTGTCGCTCGAGTGCTCCGGCGGGGCGTCAGCGCAGCCGTTCGAGTTTTCCAGCCGTGCGACGAGGAAGAGGGCGGTGACGTACCGCGCATCGATCTTCCATTCCTCCACCACCGGCAGCTTGCACTACGCGGTAGGAGCGCTTCACACGATGGATTCGCTCAATAGGATCTCCGCAAAGAAGCAGTTGCTGCTGAAGAAGCTCAAGGATAACCCCATCGCCGAGCTGTCGGAGGACGAATGCAAGTTCATCTGGGACGCACGGGCTTTGCTGGCAGAAGACTCGGCGCTCCTGTCGACGTTCCTGCTCTCCGTCAACTGGGGGAAGCGGGACCAAGTCATGGAAGCCTACCGCCTCCTCCAGATCTGGCAGCCGCCCACGTACTTGGAAGCGCTCCAGCTGCTCAGTCCGCGATTTGCAGACCCCAAGGTCCGAGCGTATGCCGTGCGCTGCATGGATGCGCTTCCCGACCACAGGCTCCAGCTTTTCATGCCACAGCTCGTGCAGGCGCTGAAGAACGAACGCTATCACGACTCGGCGCTGGCGCGGTTCTTGCTGATGCGATCGCTTCGCAACCCGGCTCAGATCGGGTACCTTTTGTACTGGTTCCTCCGAGCTGAAGTGCACGCGCACCAGACCCGCGAACGCTTCACGCTTCTCATGACGCAGTATCTGCAGCTCTGCGGCAGCTACAAGCTCGAGATTCGCCAGTCCGTGTACGTGATGAAGAAGCTCGAGGAGATCGCGAGAAACGTCAAGCTGGAAACCACGCAGACCGCGCGCAAGCAGCGCCTCCACACGCATCTCCGAGACGCGGTGCTCCCGGACACGTTCCAGCTGCCGTTGAACCCGCGGACGTACTGGAGCCACTTCATCGTGGAGGACTGCCGCGTCATGAGCTCCAAGAAGCGGCCGCTGCTGCTGCATCTCGAGAACGCCAAGACGCAGCACGGCAGCTCGCACGTCATCTTCAAGGCGGGTGACGACTTGCGGCAGGACCAACTCGTGCTGCAGATCTTGCGCGTGATGGAGGATCTGTGGCGGGAGAGCGGCCTCGACCTGTGCCTCTCTCCGTACGCGTGCATCTCGACTGGCGACGAGATCGGCTTGATCGAAGTGGTCGAGGACGCCGAGACGCTAGCGAGCATCATCTACAAGCGGCACGAGCGGTCCAAGACCAAGCTCGGGCGGAAGCTCAAGTCGGCAAAAGACGCGCTGGTCAAAGACGGCGTCATCTCCGACTGGCTATTCCAGGAGGCAATGCCGGATATGCCAGAGCCGACGACGACGAGCAAGGAGGACGTCAAGGACGACGCGGCTGCCAAGGCTGAGTCGTCTGTTCGGTCGCTGGCGCACTCGAGCTCGTCCAGCCCCGCACGGGCTGCTGAACGCCCTCGATCCGTGTCGGCTTGCTTCCCGCCGCTGTCGCCTTCGCGCTTGTTCCGCTTCAACCGGTCGGCTCGGTCGGCGAGCGACACGTCCCAGCGCGACAGCACCGTCACGGACACGTTTGTCCGCTCGTGTGCCGGCTACTGCGTGGCCACGTACGTCCTGGGCGTGGGCGACCGGCACAACGACAACATCATGCTGCAGCGCTCGGGGCGGTTCTTCCACATCGACTTTGGGCACTTCCTGGGCAACTTCAAAGTCAAGCTGGGCGTCAAGCGCGAGCGCGCGCCGTTCGTGTTCACGCCATCCATGCTGGACGCCATGGGAGGCAAGAAGAGCGCCGCGTACCAGGAGTTCCGGCAGCTCGCGTGCCAGGCCTTCCAGGTGCTGCGCCGGCACTCGAACCTGCTCATCACGCTGCTCATGCTGGCGCTCACGTGCGACATCCCGGAGCTCACGAGCGCCGACGACATCGCCTGGGTGCACAAGACGCTCATGCTGGACGCGACGGACGAGGAGGCCGAGCGCCGCTTCAAGAAGCTCATCCACGTCGCGCTGCACACGACCACCACGAAGCTCAACGACGCCGTGCACCTCATGGCGCACTAGGCCCGCAGGCGACCCAGACGAAGGTCATAAGACCCACATACTTAAGTACTCAGACGCAGACAGACAGACAGACAGAGAGCGAGAGAGACTCCTTCACGCACATGGTGCCGCCTTCTCCTTCGTCATGCTTGTCAATGCTGTCGGAATGAATGTCGCTTCAACCTCGGCGTGTGGATGACGCAGTCGGCGGCGGTACCGTCTGCGACAGATCATTGTGGAGACCCGAGTCCGGTGCCTGGCGATTCAAAAGAGAGTAGTCCATTCCTCATAAGTTCTCACCACTCTCCCTCTCTCCCATCTTCTCCCTGTCAGTTTATCTGTCGACGACTAGCCCATTCACCGTACCCTTTTCCCCAAAAATCCTCGCCAGCAGCTCCACCCACCAAAAGTCGGTGAGTGGCATGGAGCAATCACTCCCAAAGCCCAACGTGATCAGGATTCCTTGGCGCCGTGCGCATTTCTCCATCCACCGGCAAGACACGCGAGCAAGCAGCGCGTCCGGCCGCCTCCTCTGCGTCTTCCTGCAGGTCCTGCAGGCCCCACGACACCCAAAGGCGAAGCGATGGCGACGCGCGAGGACGAGAGCGACCCGGTGGCCGAGCAGCAGCAGCGGGAGGTGCTGCGCGTGCGCAAGAACTCGGACTTGGCGGACGACCCGTCCATCTACGGCATCGAGCCGCTGCGGGGACCCCCGCCTGGACCTGGCGCCGAGGGCAGCAACTACCAGAACCGCAAGTGGAGCATGGAGGAGACGGTGGACGTGGACGACGAGAACGAGCGCGAGTGGACCAGCAACCCGCACACGCTCTCGGCCGGGCTGCTGCTCATGGCCTGGATCGTCTACGCCGCCTTCCACGAGCCCGTGGCGCAGCTGGACGACCCGAACGAGCAGCGGCACGCAGACATGAAGCGCGGCGTCAAGTACGCCGGCATCTTCTTTCTCACGTACTGCGCGCTGCAGCTGCCCGACGGACACTTCGTTCGCCCGCACCCGATCATCTGGCGCGTGCTCACAGGGCTCTTCATCCTCTACGAGATGCTGCTGCTCTTCCTGCTCTTCCTGCGCACGGACGACGCGCGGAGCTTCATGAAGGTCTTCGACCCGTCGCTCGGCGTCGAGCTCCCGGAGACGTCGTACGCGTCCGACTGCCGAGTCTACACGCCCGAGAACCCAGAGTCGCACTTTGCCAACCTGCGCAGCACCTTCTTGGATCGGTTCGTCGTCATGCACTTCTTCGGCTGGATCGTCGGCTCCGTCATGGTGCGCAGCAGCCTCATCTCGTGGATCCTGAGCGTCAGCTTCGAGCTGTACGAGATCACGTTCCGCCACTGGCTCGCCAACTTCAACGAGTGCTGGTGGGACCACCTCTTCTACGACATCTTCACGTGCAATGCGGCCGGCATCTACGTCGGCATGAAGATCTGCCGCTACTTTGAGATGCGCAAGTTCAACTGGGTCGGCATCCGCAAGATCCCCAACCTGAGCGGCAAGGCCAAGCGCGCGATCGCACAGTTCACGCCGGCCTACTGGCTCGCCTACGACTGGAAGATCTTCCGCTCCGCGAGCCGCTTCTGGCGCGTCATGAGCATGGTGGTCATCTTGTCCGTCATGATGCTCAACTCGTTCTTCCTCAAGACGGTGCTCTGGGTCCCGGCCTCGAGCTCGCTCAACGTCTGGCGCCTCGCCGTCTGGTACTCGGCTGGCAGCTACGCCGTGGCCGAGTACTACATCTTCTGCACGTTCACCATGAGCTACGACGGCAAGAGCCACATGCCCGTCAAGAAGATTGGCCCCCGCGCTTGGCTCGGCATCGCCGTCGTCTGCACAGAGGTGCTGGTGATCATCAAGCACGGCCGTGGCATGTTCACCGAGCCCTTCCCGACGTTCGTCAAGGTTATCTGGGCGACCATCTTCGCCGTCGTCGTGGGTGGCTCCACCGTCTACTTCACGTTCTTCAACAAGAGCGCGAGCGCCAAGACCAAGACGCAGTGAGGCGTAGGCTCCGGAGCGCACGGACAGCAGCAGTGGCGTGCACGAGTCGTCGCGGTCGTGTCAAGGACACTGCTGGAACAAGATAGAAGAAGCAAGTAGGAAAGCAGACGCCGTCACCCAATGAAGAGCGGCGTTTTATTATCGCGACCCAAGGAGACCGACGCCGGAGAGAAGCCCGAACGGCAGGAGCCTGCGCGACCAGCTTCCTGTCAGCGCATCGTGGCGTTCGAGGGTCTCGCCCAGGGCCAAGTGGACATGAACACGAGCGGCATGCGCACTGGCCCACCTCCTCCGTTGCTTTGTTATCGTTTTCGGATCGTTTTACGTTGAAGGGGTTGGAAGCACACGCAGTTCATACAGTCACACACACGGCGGCAAGACGCGCGGGTCAAGCCGCGCCGCGAGCCTTAGTGGTGGAACAGGCGCAGGTTGGAGAAGGCCATGGTGATGCCGTACTCGTCGCAGGCGGCCTTGACGTCGCCGTCGCGGTTGCTGCCGCCCGGCTGCGTGATGAACTTGACGCCGAGCTTGGACGCGTGGTCGATCGAGTCGCGGAACGGGAAGAAGGCGTCCGAGGCCAGGCTCACGTCCGTGAGCGAGCCCAGGAACTGTTGCTTCTCCTCCTCCGTCAGCGGCGCCGGCGGCGACTCGAACAGCTCGTTGAACGTCGCGCGCTCGGCAGGCGCCATGTCGCCCTCGATGTAGCGCACGCGCGCGTTGACGCGCTCCTGGCGCTTGACCGACGGCTTGAAGGCGAGCGCCTGCACCTTGGGGTGCTGGCGCAGGTGCCAGATGGACACCTTGCGGCCCGCGAGCTTGACGCAGTCGACGCGCGACTGCTGGCCGGCGCCGACGCCGATCATCTGCCCGTCCTTGGCGTAGCCGACCGAGTTGGACTGCGTGTACTTGAGCGTGATGGCCGCGAGGATGAGGTCGCGCTGTTTGGCGTCCGTGAGCGCGCCGGCGCCCGTGGTCTGCACGTCCGCGAGGTGCGCGGCCGAGAAGACCACGTCGTTGCGCTTCTGCGAAAAGGTGACGCCCGCGACCTCGCGGAACTCAAACTCGGGCAGCGCGAAGGCCGGGTCGGCCTCGAGCACGATGAAGTTGCCGCCCTTCTTGGCCTTGAGGATCTCGAAAGCCGCCGGCTCGTAGCCCGGCGCGATGATGCCGTCGCTCACCTCGCGCTTGAGGATCTTGGCCGTGGCCTCGTCCACCACGTCGCTCACGGCGACGAAGTCGCCGAAGCTCGACAGCGGGTCGGCGTTGCGCGCGCGCAGGTACGCGAGCGACAGCGGCGTCAGCTTGGTGCTGGCGCCGACCTCGTACGCCTTGTGCAGCGACTCGTCGAGCTCGACGGCGACGGCGGCGCCCGCGGGGCTCACGTGCTTGAAGGACGCGGCGGCCGGCAGGTTGAGCGACTGGCGCAGCTCGCGCACGAGCTGATACGCGTTGGCGGCGTCCAGCAGGTTGATGTAGCCCGGCGTGCCGTTGCGCACGTGGAAGGGCAGCTTCTGGGACGCGAGGCTGAGGATGGCGGCCGGCTTCTGGTGCGGGTTGCAGCCGTACTTGAGCGGGAACTCGTGCTTGTAGACGCGCGTGACGGTCGGCGCCTGCTGGCCCAGCTGGCCGTTGAGCCAGGACGAGATGGCCGAGTCGTAGGACGCGGCGAGCGAGAAGGCGGCGGCGGCGCAGCGGCGGCGGAACTCGATGCTCGTCTGCAGCGCGTTGGCCTGCAGCTCGGCCAGCAGCTCGGGGTACTGCGCCGGGCTCGTGCAGATGACGACGGCCTTGTGGTTCTTGGCGGACGAGCGCAGCATGGACGGCCCGCCGATGTCGATGTTCTCGATGCACGTGTCGAAGTCGCCGCCGCTAGCCACAGCCGCCTCGAACGCGTACAGGTTGAGCACGACCAGGTCGATGGGCTGGATGCCGTTGGCCGCCATGTCGGCCTCGTGCTGCGCGTTGCCGCGCACGCCCAGCAGCCCGCCGTGGATCTTGGGGTGCAGCGTCTTGACGCGCCCGTCCATGATCTCGGGCGAGCCCGTGTACGCCGACACGTCCGTCACCGGCAGCTGCGCGTCGCGCAGCGCCTTGGCCGTGCCGCCCGTGGACAGCAGCTCCACGCCCTGGCCGGCCAGGAACGTCGCCAGCTCCACGACGCCTGTCTTGTCCGACACGGACAGCAGCGCGCGGCGCACGGGCACGAGCGACTGCGTGGCGCCGGCTGCCGACACGGCGTGCAGGATGTGGCTCATCTTGGAGGGGCGGAGGGGGCGGGAGGGGGACTGGAGGATTCGCGAATGGAGCGTGGAGGCAGAAGATCGGCGTGTTTGCGCCGTCACCACCGGTGGTGCGAGGTGCCGGTGGCGGAGGGCTCGGGACGGGTTTCAGCCAATGGAAGAGCGTTAAAGAGGTTTTGCGCCAATCAGAAGGAGAGTTCCTCACGGTACGCTTCCGTCGTGTGCGATTAGGTTTGCCATCCATCATCGACTGGTCGCGGATTGATCTGTCTGGAGCGGTACAGCACCACGATGAAGCCATTCCTGGTGTCGCTTCATGGACTGCGAGTGTGATGAGATCGTTCGTGGAGGGAATGACTGTCGCGGACAAGAGACTTCTCGAAGGTTTGCCATACCGGAGACGCTGCATCTCCGGTATGGCAAACCCTCAGCATGTACTGGCAAACAGAAAGTGTATTGGGGATCTATGCGTGGGGTTTGATGCCGTCAAGCACCACCCACGGTCAGCGGCAACTTTCTCTTTCGCTCCAAGCCGATCGATCAATCCGCGAGCGAACAAAGTCGGTGGCACTGGTGCATGCCATCTAAAGCACGCCGAGGATGCGCAGGCTCGTCTCGATCGTGAGCACGAGGCTGGCAAGAAGACCAAGGTAGCCTGTGGAGCGGAAGCACACACGGTTTAGTTGCCTGCCACCTGGATCACACTTCAAAGTACACCACTACAGACGTACCGAAGCTGCCCTGCATGCGCTTCTTTGGCTCACCCGTCGCGTATCCACTCACGTAGGCAATGAAGCCGAGCACGCGCACGAGTCCCGCGATGGCCGCAAGCTCCGGGCGGTACACGCTGTCGAGTCCCACCGGCAAGATCACCAAGTGTCAGCCCCGCAGGCGGGGACATGATCCAACAACACGAGCGCTTCTACTTACCCCGAGGTGACGAGGAGCGCGAGGAACGTCGGGACGTTCTCCAGCATGTTCTGGTGCGCGCGCTGCACGCAGTTGAACGCCTTGGCGTTCTTGTCGCTCTTCTCCGCGTACATCTATCGTCGGCACCGCCTCGTCAGCCAATGACCCCACAAGAACCCACTCCCTTCAGCTCAATTGCTCGCCTCACCTGCGGGTACGGCACGTCGTAGAGCTTGCGCGCCTTGCCGACCTTCATGCCCGCCCACAAGCTCACGAACACGACGAGGATGACGAGCAGCGGCAGGAAGCCGTGCGCCGGCTGGAGCTGGATCGACGCGGACGCCATTGGTGGTAGAGCGGCGCGAGGGTCTTGTGGAAGGAGGAGGACGGGGGGAACTGCAGGGGACGCCGCAAAAGTGGGAATGAGAATGGCTGAGAGGAGCGATCCGACTTTGTCCCGGTGTTGGCGGGCCAACGGGCGGATGCTGCAGCTCACGGACTACTATTCGGGTTGTTTTTGTTTCAGTTGTATATTTGTTTTAGTATGAGGTATTCTGTTGTGGGGACGCCCAAGTGGCGCCACGCGTTTGCTTCAGACACAACATGCGGATTATCTCAGCACAAAGATACCGCATTTTCGTCCAGGGACCAAATGAACTGACTAAAGTGCGCAAAGGAACAACTTCGGCGACAATCTCATGCGCAACGTGCTTGCCTTCCCCGCAGCCGGGTTGCCTGGTGGTGGTGTCGAGATTGCGGCTTCGGTCGAAAATGGCGCCTGCCGCAATCACGAGCGAGCACCACCAGTGACTGGCGAAACCATCATTCCTCGTCGTAATCACCGTCATTCTAGTCAAGGTAGACCGCGTTGAAGTCAGAAGTATGCGCCGGACATGACCGAACCGCTGCATGAGGCGCAGAAAGTATATAATGCAATGTGCTGTCAAGCGCGCCGATGAAAGCAACCCTTGCTCTCCCACGCACTCAACCAGCGATCGGGGCGGCTGCTTCTGTGACTTGACGGATGAATCGGACGATGACCAACTTGCAGCACCACAATGGTGATGGCTTCCTGACAATGCACAGTCGAAGAGTGGAGAAGCAGGTCGTGGGTTCAAAAGGCGGTTCGCCTGGAGAGGATTGAACAGCACACGGGGTCGGAGGTACCTTACACTTTCAAGTATGGCACAAGTGTTTTGATGATCTCGTTACTTCACAATTGACTAACCTCTGCGATGTTTGCTTTGATGATACCAGTCGAGCAATCCGCGTTCCTCGCTCTTCCCTTCTCTCCTTTGTTTGCAGTTTCCTCTTGATCTGCCGCGAATTGCCCTCCGAGTGACGACAACGGAGCCGACATCCGTGCGCAAGCGCTGAGGCGTGTGGTCACTCGCTTCTGTCTGCAGCGTCGCTGCTGGTGCCGGCTCCTGTCCGCCCTCCTTTCTTCCCGAGGGGGACGTTGTGGGTCACTCACGGACTGCAGTTTCCGAATGACCTGCAGTGTGTTTGGCCTCGTGCGCTCGCCATGGCGGCGGCATAGTGCGCGGCCCTCTTGATGGTTGTGGGTCTTCCTCCGCGAGCCCTCCTTGCTCCTCGACCGTCTTCTCTCTCTCTCTCTCTCTCCTCCGCCCCTCCTCGTTTCATTTGAGAGGACGGGCCTTCCCCTTGTTGGCTCCTATGCTTGCCCGCCCAGCAGTCGGATGGATGCTTCGATGCTCAGTCCGAGCAGCACTAAAGTCCCAAGATTGCCTGCGTTCATAACAGCGCGTCAATCTCTTGATACTTCCAAGCTGTCGACACTAAGAGGGCTGCTAGACGTACCGAATCCTCCCCGCAGTCGTTTCTTTGGTTCGCCTGACGCGTAACCGTTGACGTAGAAGACGAAGCCGAGGATGCGAACGAAGCCCGCAGCCGCAGCAACTTTGGGGCGGTAGATCCTGTTTCGGACACCGAGCACAAGGGTCAGCCAAGCTGAACGCCATGCCCAACCACCAGCATCAACGACGTACGATCCGGTCGCGAGCAGCGCGAAGAACGTCGGCAGCTGCTCTAGCATGTTCTGGTGCGCGCGCTGCACGCAGTTGAAGGCTTTGGCATTCTTGTCGCTCTTCTCCGCGTACATCTATCAAGTACGACCACCACCGCCACGCGAGGTCAGCGACCGCTCTCGTTGGCCACCCGCCCCTCCATCATCCGGCCGACCGGACCCACCTGCGGGTACGGGATGTTGTACGTGCGGCGCGCGGCGCCGACCTTGTGGGCCGCCCACATGTGGACGACGCCGGCGCCGATGACGACCAGCGGGATCGCCCCGTGCGCCGGGAACAGCGACAGGTGTATCGCCCTCACCGACATGTATCGCTCGCTCGGTGCTTCTGTCTGTCTGTCCGTCCAGGTGTGTGCGTCCGTGTGCTTTTTCCGCAATGGCCGACCGAGATCTCGGATCTCGTTCGCGGCCGCCCGGCCGCCCGACATCCGCCGTGTTCTTCCTCCCGAGGAGGTGACCATGATCAAGCGACTCTTGACGGCAACAAAGATAAGGATGGGCGGCGTATCTTTGACAAGACTTTTCGTTCTCCGCGGGAACAAGAGGGGCCTCTAATCAGAATGCGCTTGGGGAAACCTCTTGCGCTTTGTATGCCGAGAAGCCAGCTGGGCACTGAAAAACGGACAGCTGAGCCGGCGCCCCGTCTGCTGCTTCCGCGCGCGTTCTCGTAATTTTTGAGGTCACATTTTGGCAACAAACAAGTCGGTTACACGCGCCTTTCGGCAAAGAATAGGTCGGTTACAGCGCTTTTCGACAAACTCTCGGGTCGGGGAACGCGAAGCCATGCCGGACGAGTTCAAGGTGTTCTTGTTCTAAAAATAAGACGTTCAACCGGCCCGCCACCTGGTGGCCCACTGAGATGGGCCGGCCCAGCGACATCGCCATTCCCGGCGCTGGAGGCTCATGAGCGTCTCCGCAATGCCCGTCAAGTCGCCCACCGCGTGCGTTGTGTGAAGTCCGTCCGCTCGCTTAATCGGTTTGCGCAACATCGGCATTGACGAGACGCCCGCGTCTGTCTGTCTCTGGTTGTCTGGCTGTCGGTCTGGATGCTGCAGCGAGGCGCTCAAGAAGCTGTCGCGCTACTGCTGCCAGGAGTGCGGCGCCAAGGAGCTCTTCCTCTATTGCTGGGTGCGGCCCAGCGATGCTATGCACATGAATCATGGGTGCCCGCCGAGCCCAGCGCGGCTCGCTTCTATGTCGCGACTGACTTGGCGTCCCGTGCCGGGTGATTGCCCATGACGCAGAAAGGATGCCGACACGTCCAAGGTATCAAGGTGAGCGTGACATGACGGACATGCGGTGCAATAGGAGCGCGGAGGGTAGGACTGACACGTTGCGGCGGTGGTAGTCCTTCTACGCGGACACGCGCGAGCTCCGCAAAGAGCTCGAGACGCTGCAGGCCACCGTGTACGCGCAGGAGCTGCGCTTCCACGACTACGAGCTGCAACTGGTGCGTTGGAGCCTGCAACAGACCGGCAGTTGTGCTGCCATTGGCACTAACCGTGGTGGATTTGTGTCGCGCCTCCTGCGCAGAAGGAGAAGCAGCAATGCCTCGAGTTCTTGGCGCAGCAGGTCGCCTCGCTGCACGACAGTGTCGGCTGCGCGGGGTCAAAGATGAAGGAGGGAGTGCAGACTTCAAGTAACCTGCCGATTTGGGCGGGAACAGGCGTGAAGATGCTGTGGAGTGCATTTGCGGACGGCAACAGTGAGCTCAGCGATCAAGCGGTCGACAGCCTCAAGGTACACTTGAGGCAGCTCGCATTCGACCACTGAGGAGGCGACCCACGTGCTGACAACCGCTTATGTTCGCATCCTCAGCAACACCTGCGCGCCAATCACAGGGACGTGGAGACGTTGCTCTCCCTCGACGACAGCAGCGGCGACGGGGCTGACGTCCGTGGAAACGCCTTGGCTTTGCTGCCGTTGTATTCCCTGCGGGACGGCATGACGCTGCTCAAAGACGACCTGCGATCGCTCGGTATCCTGCTTGGTGAGTCTTGTGGAGCGGAGGCACAAGGTCACACCAAGACAATTGGTCGTCACAACTGACAATCCGGCTGTTAGGTTCATCGGACGTCTGCGCTGATCTTGTCGGTGTCAGCGATGGCCTGCTCGATCAGATCGCGGTGGAGTTCGCAGTACGTTCGTCGCCGTTCGTGCTGATCGCGACAGCCACACTGACCATGGGGGCGTGGTGTCAATGCCATTAGCACTTGAAAAGCGAGCGCGATGATCTCCAGCGCCAAGTCGACGACAGCGTGGTGCGTTTGGTTTATCGTGCCGAGTTCGACCAGTCCGATACGGAAACGCTCACGGCTACTGCACTTGATGCGTTGATGAACAGAAAGCGAAAGCGCGACTGCGAGAGGTCTACGCTGCGTCCACTGCCTCGGCCGACATCCAAGCTCGCGAGCTCCAGCAGCTGAAGGAAAGGAACGACAAGGCTGCGAACGAGACACGCGTCGCCAGCGAAAAGGGTGAGAAGTAGACGACACCTCATCCAACTACCCTATCAGCTTGAAAACCTGTCCACTCACCGGGGTTTCTTCACTTGTTCACAGCGGTTGAGTTCAAGACGCTGCTGAAAAGAGCGGAAGTCGACTTGGCCGCTGCCAAACACGCTGCGCTAGACCTCCGAGCGCTGGTTGACGAGTGAGTCCTTCTTGTCATGGATGTTTATCCGTTCGTCTCAGTGATGATGACCTCACCGATCGCTTGACGTGCTTGCTAGCCAAGTAACGGAGAAGGAGCGGTGGCAGCGGTACTGCTGGGAGCTCGAGGAGCGGCTGCACGATGCCATTGAGATGGCGCAAGTCAAAGAGGTAGGCGTGTTGGAACTCGTCCGGGCCTCCAGCAGACCTGCAACTGACAAACCTGCTCCTCTTGGCCAGCGCGATCTATGGCGCGCGAGGGACTCCAAGAAGGAGGAGGTTCGCAAGTCCATGCTCCTGTACATGGAAGCCGAGAAGGGCAAACGCCACGTCCAGCAAAGCGCCTCGGACCGGACTTCCGTCGGCTCTATCGACCACACTGAAGCGCTTGCAAGCTCGAGACCAGAAGCCAACGCGAACCAACAACAGTAGGAAGCTGTGTGGCGACCGTCGCGGCTTGATCCACCACACGGACAGAGCTGCGGACAATGCAAGCTATACTCTTTCATCACATGGTGGCTGGTTGGAGGCTGTTGCCTACTCGGAGAGTGCGACGTCGTTCGCTGAGGTGCTCGACATAGTCGTTGATGACGACTGCAGCGACGCGAAGGTCGTGCTCAGGCGCACATTGTTCTCCGATCGCTTGCTGCTCCACGGACGCCGCCATCACACGGTCGTCAGCCACATCCACGAGCAGACAGCAGGTTCTCCACTCACCTTTCGTCGGAGCCTGGGTTCGATAGCGCGGGCCAGCAGATCTCGCGGCCTGCCGCTCCCGCGCTGCTGGAGGAGTCGCCTTCGTATCGCGCCAGCGACTCGAACACGGAGGGCATGCCCTTCTTCCGCTCCAGTGCGTTCAGCCGCTCCAGCAGGATGCCTTCTAGCCGTATCCTGGCGTCCGCACGACCGCATTAGTAGGACGTACGAGCGCTAGTGTCAGGATAGCAGCAGGTCGTACGTCTCCTCTCGCCAAGCGCCGGGGCTCGCGTCGCTGCGTGTGGCGTCCAGCACGCGGCTCTGGATGCTGCGGGCGGTACTCAGACACGCGCGGTGCTTCTCCAGCTCCTGCGCCAGCAAGAACTGGCGCGCCATCAACGTCAGCAACGGCCTTGTCGGGTCCGCACCATGGCGAGAGTCGCACCCGGAGGTCGAGCAGCGCCTGGAAGCGCAACTGGAAACGCTCCAGCAGCCGCTCCACGTTCCGATTGTTGGTGTCCCTGGCCTGGACTACTTCCCCGTCAGTGTCGTCATCGCTACCACCACCACCAGCTGAAGCACGCGCTTCTCCTCACCCTGTAGCGCTAGTAGCGTCGCGTGTGCCAGGCTGCTGCGCTCGCTCTCGCCTTGCCGGTCGACGCCGACGAGCCCGTCGAGGATCCGCGCGCGGTCGCCCAGCTGGTCCGCCAGGCTCTCCAGCAGCACGTCGAGCTCCGCGGCGGCGCTCGCCACGTCCATGAGCAGCGTCGCCTCGGTCGCCGACCGCGCGTGGCGCGCCACAAAGCGCGGCGACACGCCGAGCAGCTTGCCGAACGTCGGCTGCTCGTCCGCCCGCGGCGCTTCGCTGCCCACGGCTCCGCCCAGCGCGTCCGCCGCCAGGGGAGGAGCCGCAGCCGGCGGCGCGTCGAGGAACACGCAGCCGTCGGCGCTGAAGACGTTGCGGCCGACGATGGCCAGCGGGTCAAACGTCATGGACTGAGCTCTTCGATGGAAATATCTTGATTTCACTATGCTTTGCAGATGAACATGAACCGCATCAACACTAACTGGTGCTGCTGCGGAGGCATCCGCTCTCAGGCCGCTTTGTGTCGCCCCTAGCGTTGGTTTGGTGTCATGGCCGCGCTGGTCAGGGGGAGCAGTCGAACGCGCGGCTCCAATGCACCTCGGTTGTTCACAGGCTCATCATCGAGCGGACGCAGCCTCACAGCAGCAACAGCACGGATGCAAGTACGAGAACATACCACCGAGTAGGGAAGCAAGGCGGACATGGGCGAGGGCAGCGAATATTCACGTGCGCAGAGCAGGAGCCGCGGCCCGGGCCTAGACGCCCTTGTTGTAGTAGAGCTCGCGGATCGGCGCGCCGCTCTTGTCCGTGAGGCCGCGGAACTCGGGCTCGAGCGCGTCCGCCGAGATGGAGCCGATCTGCGGGAACAGCGCGACGGCGCCGGGTAACGCTCCCCAGAGGCACAGCGTCAAGACGACTGGCGAGCACGAAGCGAGTGAGTCCCGAGGCGGGCGACGTCCCAGAGGAGGCGGCAGTGGCGGACGCACCGAGCTCGGCGGCCAGTCGCGGGTACTTGGCCTTGGGCATGATGCGCGCCTTCTTCATGCCCTCGTACAGGTACGGCGGCAGCAGGAGGACTGGAGAGCATGGCAGACGACGGAGGCGCCGCGTTAGCCTTGCTGAAGCCATGGCAGACTGCTTATGGGGAACGTACTCGGGACGGGGAGCGCCACGCGCGTGAGTCCGACTTGGAAGAGCGACTGGCGGCCAGCGACGACCGACCGGCCGCGCACCTCGCCGTCGCTGTCCACCACGTCAATCCCGTCGCTGCCGCATCATCCAGACAAGGCGGTCGTTATTAGCCACAGCTGGCGCATTTGTCGCTGGAGCGGCCGCTGGACGACGCACATGGCCTCGTTGAAGCGCATCAGGACGGCGTTGAAGACGCCGGCGCTCGCCACGGCGATGAACGGGACCGTCTGCAAGCGTTGGACGGTCAGAAGAGAGCAGCAGAACGAGGTGCAGCACCAAGAAGAGAGCGGACGCACCTTGCCCAGGATGGATCGCGCGCCAGGAGAGAGCGACTTGGCCGACTGGACGGCGCGGCCGAGCCCCACGGCGGTGGCGCACGACACGAACGAGGCCGTCGCGTACGACTCTGCAGCCAAGCGGAGCGGCGTCAGTCCCCGCCATTTTCACAGCCCCACACGGCTCGAGAGCGTACTGAAGATCGTGCTGTTGCTCTGCTCGTTGGTCGCGTTGCGGTTGGCGTAGTTGAAGCCGGCGTTGTAGCTCTGGTTGAGCCACTGCCAGAAGATCGTGTGCCCGAGCTGCAGCGCACGCAGTAATCGCAGCAGCCGTGAGCCTCCGACCCGAAGCGGACGACTACGTCGACAGCCTGAGCGAGCGAGCGACGCACCGTGGACGGCGCGAGCAGCATGCCGGCGCAGATGGGGATGTTGACGGGCACGAACGCCGACATGCGGAAGAGCGGGTTGATGGGCTCGCCGAGCTGCGAGTGCACCGCCGACTCGTACGCTTGGCGCGTCTCCCACAGCTCAGCGTCGCTCTTCTCGCCGGGCGCCATCGCGCCGCTGCGCACGTCCGCGAGCGTCTTGGCCGCATCCTCGATCTGCTGCGGCGTCAGCAGCAGCCACCTTGACGGTCGCGTCGCCCAGCGTCAGCACTCGCCCTCTTCATCCTCTACAACGAACGCTCCACCGCCTTCCAGCGCGACGCACTTGGGGGACACGAGCTCCGCGAACTGCTTCCACCGGCCGGCGTACGTCGACTGGTCATAGCGCGGCTTGTCTGCAGCGAGCGCTTGTTGTTAGAGGCCGTCCGGACCAGTCGAGGCGCGTCGACCGATGTCTCCAACGAGCGTAGCGTACCGAGCGTGAACGGCGGCACTTGGTCGTCCGCGGAGGCCATGGCGTCGTCGCGTCAGCCGCTTCTCGTTGGCGGTACAAAGGGGAGTGAGCGGCGTGGCGTGGCGTGGGCGTGCGTGGCCTCCGCTCCCCCTCAATGAGTCCCTCATGACCGACGATCGCCATGACAGTCAAGCCACTCGGAGATCTTGCTGCAACTTGAAAATGGACCAATGGCGGGCGAGGACGCTTGGTCGTCATCCGTGGAAGCCCCCGTTCCAGTGACTCACTGAAGTGCAAAAGACTGACATGTAGCCACGCGATGGCTTCACCGCTCCGCAATGCAATCCCAAGACCGACACATGATGCAGCATGGCGACGCGAGCGAGGCGCTTTCGATTGAGTGGGTCAAGTGCGGAGGGAGGGTTACCCAGTCGGATGCTAGTCGCGGTGCAGCGTGAAGCCTGTGCCGAGCTCGATCTGGGCGAGCTCCTGCAGCACCTGCTCGCCCGCGAGTAGGGGCGGGTACTTGGCCACGGCCTCGGGCGTCGCGAACCGCCCGAGCGGCTCGAGCGTCTGGTCGGACGCCGTGTGCGAGAAGAGCGTCGAGGACACGCGCCACAGGCTCTTGCCGTCCGCCTTGCGCTGCGCGATCGTCTCGAGCGTCGGCTCGGCCACAATGACCTCGTGGAAGCCCGCCTCCACGTACCCGCCCGTCAGGTACTCCATCTGCTTGCCGGCCTGCATCCGCCACGGCGGTCCACGGAGCGTTAGCAAGCGCTGCACTTCTCCCAGGCAAGAGTGTATCAGCTCACGGTACCTGGACGAGCAGGCATCCATCCGGAATCTTGACGGCCGTGCGCGTGCCGTCGCGCAGCCAGATGTACAGACCCGGGAAGCGCGACTTGCCGTGGATCGTCAGCAAGTTCAGGTCTGAGGTGGGAGATCCTCCTCGTGAGTTCGACCAGCCTCAAGTACATCTCACAATGCGCTCACGAACCGTAGTGGTAGCCAGCGAGCACGTCGTTGAGCCGATCGTAGACGTTAAAGTTGCTGCCGGTCGGCGCAAGCAGGTGCGGGCCGTTCTTGATGCGCTTGACGAGCGCGTCCTTCTCGAGGCCCAGGCCGACCGCCACGATCTCAACGAGGTCCGTGATGGCGTCGAGCATCTTGCCGCCCCACATGTTCATGACGGACTCCCACTCGGGGAAGTTCTTGGGCACCACGGGCTCCGCGTTCAGCTCCTGGAACTTGGTGTCCTGCGGCCGGTCGCCCACGCGCCAGAAGAAGCGGCTCTTCTTGTCCGCCTCGGGCGGGCACAGCGTCACCGGCGCGTGGCGCGGCTCGAGCTGCTCGGCGCGTGCGCAGTGGTTGCGCGCGCGCTCCTTGAGCTCGGGCGTCACGCCCACCTGGTAGTGCAGCTCTGGGCGGGCGTCCTCGACGAAGTCGGTCGACTCGAAGTACCGCTCCATCATGTCGATGAACGTCGCGTTGTCCGCGTCCGCCGCGCGCTGACGCCGATCGACACGCGCACAGAGACGTCAGTTACTGGCATCCACCATCGACTCCACCGCGCTTCATACGCGGGCCTGCACACCTCGTCGCGGACGCAGAGCACGCCGTACTTGTGCAGCGACTCGGCCGCCTTGGCGCACTCGGCCGGGTCGCCCGTGGCCTTGTAGTGCTTGAGGTCGATCACGGGGAGGTCGATCATGGTCGGCACTGCTGCTCGCGTGTCGACGGCTCTGTCAGTCGGTGAATGCGAGCGCCGGAGCGGACGTGCAGGGCTGGTGGTCGCGAGGTGCACGTCGGCTTGGCGTGATGCCCATCAACGGAACGGGAAGCGCGTTTTTATTGTGGGTTACCCAATCACCAGCAAAGGTAAGCAAACACCTGATTCCACATTGAATGGTTACCGGTCCTGTAACCGGCAAAAAAGGAACGCTTTCGCCGATCCTCCAACACGGTGCCAGAGCGTGCAGGACGTTGCTCTCGCTGGGCCACAAGTGCTGGCACTTGCTTCCGCTCCGTTGCCCGTTACTGCCGTCGCCTCGGTGGGCACGTCTGGAGCAGCTGGTGACGGGGAGATGAATGCGGCCGCCAGCGCCGGCGATGGAGCGGCGCACGGCGATGGAGCACACGCTCGAAATCGCCAAGATGGACAAGGGACTCGGGGTCTTCTTTGCGCGACGTGCGGTCGACGGCGGTGGCTCGGAGGCTCCGCGCCTCGTCCGTCACGGCGAGTGCGTCCCGGCGCTTCGAGAGGCGCTCGAGTTCTTTCGTCGCGAGATCTGTGGGGCCCCTGCCACGTGGACGCGCTGACCCGGCGGCTAGAGGCGTCCAGCAGCTGCACGTACGAGCGCCGGGAGGTGCTGGCCGAGGGGCTGGCAGCGAGTTGAGGCGTAGTGAGAGCTGTTATCGAATGAACACCGGCGAGGACTCGTCCTTCCAGCTGGCAACGGAGGGCCGTCCACTCTGGAGGCAGGTCCAAGCTATCAAGGCGGCTGCAGCGACCGTGTCTCCACCGCCAGCGCCTACGCCGCTCACCGTGGAGGTCGACGGAGTCCATGTCGGAGAGCAGCGATGCTCCGCACTCAATCTTCTCGGAGGCGAACGAGGAGGTCGTGCGGCGGCTTCCTTCCTTGCAACGAGTATCTGATCTCTCGCGGCCAGGCATTGAGGAGGAGAGAGGCGCTGATGGGTGGCGCCTTGGTTGGCGTCCTTGCTCACTGGGTTCGCGGGCGAAACAAACCACGTCTCCGTATCCGGAGCCGGACGCTGTCGTGGCTTGGCATCTACTGCGCGCTGCGGCGCATGCTGCCATTTCCGTGTGTGTGAGTGTGCGTGATGGATCGACCCAATCAATTATCACGGTGTAACTCTGGAAGGAGGTACATATAAAGTTTCAGCAGTTGCGGATTTGAGGTTAAACTATAAATAACTTCGGGGTGACGCTCCCGAAGTTATTTATGTACCGTAGGTAATTCAATTACTTGTTTTCAGTATTGATCAAAAGCTTGACTACCAGGTAGCCAAGCCAAGTAATATACCTTATCACCAACGACAGGTTTTCTGCAAACACGAGCGGACGTCGTTTGAACTTGGATGCGCGTCGTCGGCGGCAAAGCGAGCGCCAGCACCAGCACCAGCAACAGCAGCAAGGGCGGGGCGAAGCTCGGCGTCCTCTTGGGTTCTCGGCGGTCGACGAGCAGCAGCGGCAGACGCAGCGAGCGACGCGCGCGCGGCCTCCAGAGAGGTCCGCTGTGTCCGCGCCGCGGGTTGTGAGGCGTCGTGCGGCGGGAAAGGATCGCGAGAAAGGACAGGCAACAGGGCGGGCAGGCGGGCAAGCCGAGGCCGCGACCGACCCCGCGCGCGTGATATCTTCGAGTATCACGGCCTCGCCAGCAACCATGGAGTCCTCCGCAAGCACCAACATGGACGAGCATGATGCTCGCGCTCCTGTCCCGCTGTACCGGAGCGCGCCGACGTTTGCGATCGAGCTGGAGGAGCTCGAGCAGAGCGGCCGCGACCGAGCCTCGCTGCTGGCGCTGCTGTCGTCGCTGGACGCGCAAGCCTGGCGCGGGCGTCGAGGTGTGGCGGCGCCGACTCCCATCCAGGAGAACGTCTTCTACCAGCAGCTCGCGGCCGGCAACGCGCGGCTCGACTTGACCTCCCACTACGCGCTGCGCCTCGCCTTTTGTAAGTATGTCGAGAGCCGCTATCGGTGTCGACTGGTTCTGTCTGTTGCGTTGAAGTTTGCTGACTCGGGGCGGTGCGTCATGGCAGAACGAGAGGACCCGACTGGCAGTGGCTGATCGACGCCGAGTCTCGGCTTTTCACGCTGCGTCTGGCACAAGCAGGAGCCCAGCAGTCGGTAGTGGCGCTGTCCGAACTGGGAGTTACGTACGAGGGCGAGCGCGGCGATGCGGACTCGCAGAGTGCCACCGAGTCCAGTGACTGGACAGGGTTCCATCGAAGCAGAGCGCCGCCACCGCGCCAGCCCGCTCGGTACTGGGTTCCGTTCGAGCACGCTGGACGCCTCGTGCGGCGGCGACAAGTTGAAATGCAGCGCGGGTTCTGCTTGGTACCGGCGGAAGACATGCGCCATGTGGCGGTTTACCACTTCAAGGCGATGCTGCTGAGGCAGATGCGCGTGCTGCGGCGGTCGCTGCTGATGGTGAGCTGCGACGAGTCTGCGCGGCTCGACCCCGTCCTTGGGAGAGTCATTGCGTCGTGGCAACAGGATCTGGTACGGCAAGGGTCCATGGGCAGAAGCGGCTCGAGTGCCCACGCGCGCATCAAGCTGAACGAGGTGGACAGCGCGTCCGAGACGCATTTCCCGCTCTGCATGCGGCACCTGCACCGCAAATTCCGCGAGAACCACCACCTGAAGTACGACGGACGAGTGCAGTACCGGATGTTCCTCAAGGGCCTCGGGCTGTCCGTGCAGGAGAGCCTCCTGTTCTTCCGGTCCGAGTTCGTCAAGGTGATTGCTCCCGCCAAGTTCGACAAGGAGTACGCGTACCACATCCGGCACAGCTACGGCCTCGAGGGCTCACGCAAGGACTACTCGCCGCTCGACTGCCATCAGATCCTCAGCGGCCCGGCGCCGAGGCACGGACAGTACCACGGCTGTCCGTTCAAGCACTGGGACAGCGAGACGCTGCGTCGCGAGCTGAGCAGATGCGGGTTATCCTCTGACGGTGCGTCTGGTGGCGTGGCGGCGGAAGCGGCCAGCGGACGTCCCCAGTCTGCGTGCCGCGCGCTCTTCGACGCGACCCACGGCGTCCCATACGCGCAGGCGATCTCCCAGACCTACTCGGCACCGTTTTCAGCCAGCAGCACCGCCGTGCAGCACCCGAACGCGTACGTGGACGCCAGCGTCGCGGTCTCCATTGCATCCGAGCGCCACATGCGACGCGAGCAGCTCTGAGTGACGAGGTTACGAGGGGTACGGTGACTGTAACAGTCCGAACTGAAGCCATCTGAGACGACACTGACACGTCACTATACCGATTCCCACGGTTTAAACTATACGATATAGAAGGTCGTACCCGAATGGACCCGCCCACCAGTTCGGCTTGACGCCATCCGACCGGCGCAATGGCAAAGCGGACCAAGACGACGACAATGACGCCGCAAGCGGACGCCCCCGCGGCTCCTGCGGCCACCACGACCACTGCGCTCCAGTATGCGACGGACCTGCCGACGCTCGAGGCGATGGGCGCGGACACGTCGCAGTTACTGGCGATCCTGCACGAGATCCGCAGCGCCGCCGGCCAGCGTGAGTGCCGAGGCGGCGGCCGAGGCGACGGACAGCACGTGAGCGTCTAACCCGAGCGTCCTGCCTGCGCCGACAGATGTGGTGAACAACGCGATCGCCAAGGTCATGCGAGACCCGGCCAGCTACTGCGCGAAGCTCGAGTCGCAGCAGCAACAGGGCGAGGCGGCCGCCGAGACGGACAAGAAGCCCAAGAAGAAGTGGCAGCCGCCCAAGAAGCACACGCCGCGCGAGTTCCGCATGGACAACTACGCGTCGCGCACCGTGGCCGTCAAGTTCCTGTACGACGGCGAGACGTACGCGGGCTTCGCGCGCCAGGAGCACATGGAGGCCACGGTCGAGCGCTTCCTCTTCGACGCGCTTGTGCGCACGAGGCTCATCGCCGACATCGACAGCTGTAGCTACTCGCGCTGCGGCCGCACGGACCGCGGCGTGAGCGCCTTCGGGCAGGTCGTCGCCCTGCGCGTGCGCTCCAACCTGCCGGCGGGAGCCAAGCTGCTGGACGTGGCGTCCATCGACGAGGTGCGCGCCGGCGACAAGTTCCGCGTCGAGCTGCCCTCGGGCGAGGTCAAGACGCTCACCGAGATCGACTACGCGGCGCACTTAAACCGCACGCTGCCGCCCGAGATCCGCGTCTACTCGGTCGTGGCGTGCTCGCCCGAGTTCGACGCGCGCTTCGACTGCCACGGCCGCGTCTATCGGTACTTCTTCGTCCGGAACCAGCTCGACGTGGACAAGATGCGCGAGGCGGCGCAGCAGCTCGTCGGGCTGCACGACTTCCGCAACTTCTGCCGCATCGACCACAACTGCCACACGTTCGAGCGCTCGATCCGCGCGTTCGCGATCGTCCCGTGCGAGACTGGCGAGACGCGCGACCCGGCCCATCAAATGTACCGCTTCGAGGTGCGCCACGCTGTCGTTGACGGTCGCTAGCGTCCTTCACCCCGAGCGACACTGACACTGACGCCGCGTGCTGCTCGGCGCATGGGGAGCAGATCAGCGGGCAGGCGTTCCTGTGGCACCAGGTGCGGTGCATGGTGCAGGTGCTCTTCATGATCGGCGAGGGCAGGGAGGAGCCCGCGGTCATCGCACAGCTGCTGGACACTGCGCAGACGCCGCGCAAGCCGCAGTACGACATGGCGTCCGACCTGCCGCTCGTACTGCACGACTGCAAGTTCGACGCCGTCTCCTTCTCGTACGTGACTGTGTCTCGGACCCGTCGGCCTCCTTCTCTTTCTCAACCTCCTACTCACGTGCTGCGGTCGCAGGTCCTCGCCGCTGGCGCTCTTGCAGGTGTGCGGCCACCTGAAGGAGTCGTGGGAGCGGCACTCGATCCGCGCGGCCATCGCCCGCAGCCACCTGGACGTGCTTGAGAGCCTGCCGGTGGCCCCCAAGGACGCGGTGCGCGAGCTGGATCACTACTCGCCCAAGTTGGAGCAGCTGCTCGAGGCGCGCGGGCTGCTGGGCCGCGAGGCGGTCGCGTGGAAGCAGGTCGAGCCGCTGCTGCCGCTCGCCAGCAGGCGCAAGGTGCTGCCGCTGCTCACGCGCGACACGGCCGACTCGGTCAGCGAGCGCAAGCAGAAGATGGCGGACCGCAAGCGCCGGCGCGAGGAAGCCATCGCAGCCGCGGCGGCGGCCTCCGCGACCGCCGACTAGCGCCGAGTGGAGTGCGCGCTCGTCCATCCCGCGCATGTCGCGCCACCCAGCAGCAACTTGCTGAGCAAGCCAGCAATAGAGCCGCATGTTGCATCAATGATGATGACCGACGGAGATGGAGCGCTGGTCTGATACAACACAGGTCTCCGGATCGATTGAGGATGCCGGTCGTGACCCACGGCCGTGTCGTCCGGTCGCCTTGATGGGCCAAGTGATACGCGTCGAGGTGCAAATCCGCCGCCGGGTTCCCGGATGTGCAGGTTGAACATGCCGCCACGATGGACTCGACTCGACTCGGTCGTGACCGTCGTGATGATGTCGCAGCAGTGCTGCCGAGCCTTCGCCTCTGGTCTTTGGCGCCGCCTTGGCCACCTGCAAGCGCCTGCAAGCGACGCACCGCATTGAGAGGCGAAAGGAACGCGAGCTCGCCGGACGGAAGGCAGTAAATAGGAGCGTATAATTATTATAGGACGCATGGGCGACGAGCAGTGGAGGGCGTGCAGGATGCAGGAGATGCCGCCGGGTCTACGAGGCGGGTGGAGGCGGCCGGCGCCGCGCGCAGTCGTAAATAATAGGCCTATCGTATGTGCGCGCGGGCCGCCGGCGGGGGCAAACGGACGACGAGGGGGAGCGGGTCTCTCCGCCGGTCGAGGGGCGGAAGGCTCGGCATGTCCTTGTCGGGCAGGAAGATGGAGCTGGTAATAATGTGCTGGAGCGCCGGGGCCAGGCTGCGGACGGCGGAAGGGGACGCTCGCCTCTAGCTCGGCGAGCGCTCCGGGCGTCCGTCGCGAGGCTCTCGTCGTTCGCAGCTTATAGAGAACGCTCACTTGGGGTGACGGAAGCGGAGCCCACGGGCGCGTCCGGGCTGACGCGTCCAGGCGTCTGGAGGGCCTTCAGACCGCACGCGACGCCACCTGCGAGAGGAAGAACCCCGCACTTGCCCGCGGCTATTGTACATGTGTTGATGGCGGGCAAGCGCGGGGCTCTACTGCTCGACTGGCGCGCTGGGATGCGGAGGAAGGAAGCTTTGTGTCTTGGGGAGCTTGCGTCTTGGAGAGCTTGGGTCGTGAGTCGCTTCATCGACTCGCGTCGTCCACGCGGACGGGGGACGGAGGGCAGAGCTGCGTCGTCGGGGCGGCGCTCGCGTCGTGGCGCTCGAGGTCCAGGTCGCCGGACGGGGCCACGCGCGCATCGAGGTCGACCGTCACGCCGCTGAGAGGCGCGGCGGTGGCGGCGGCGGCGGCGGCCGAGACGGCTTCCAGAATCGACATGGGCGGCGCCGGGTCCTGGTTGAAGCAGACGACGATGGCGCTCACGTTGTCGGTCGAGCCCATGTTGATGGCATGCGACACGAGCTCCTCGCACGCGTGCTGCACGTCTCCGTGGAGCTCGAGCTTGGCGCGCACGTAGTCGACGACCTGCTGCGGCTCCATGACCTCGAAGAGTCCGTCGCAGCCGAGCACCATGAACTCGTCCTGCGGCGAAATGTCGTGCGCCACCACGTCGGGCGTGGCGATGACCAGGTCGCCGTTGAAGCGGCTGCTGAACTCGCCGCGCGCCGTCTTGAAGTCGTTGTCGCCGAAGGCGCGCGAGACGCCCAGCATGCCGTAGATGCGGCCCTTCGAGATGTTGCCCTTGGCCGCCAGGATGCGCTCGCGCTCGCTCGACAGCAGCGGCGTGTGGGCCACGCACATGTCCGTGGCGCGGCCGCTGGTCGACAGCACCGCCTGCGAGTCGCCGACCGACGCGACGACCGCGCACGAGCCGCGCACCACGAGCGACACGGCTGTGGACCCGCTGGGCATTTCGCGCGCGAAAATGTCCTCGTCCGTGGCGGCGAAGGCCTCCTCGACGCTGGCAGCCAGCGCGTCCGGCGCATCCGGCGCGTTGCGCATGCGGTCGAACACGGTCGCGTGCAGGTTCTCGGCCAGGAAGTCGGCGACCTGGGCGCCTCCGTGGCCGTCGAAGAGCCCGAAGAAGGCGACCACGTCGTCGTGCACGCGCTCCGTGACGCACACCTCGCGGTCCTCGTTGGCCTTGCGCGCACCCTTGTCCGAGTACGCGCCGTAGCTGAGCCGCAGCTGGGCCACGAACTGGTCGGCCGGCCGGTGCAGCACGAGCGTGCGCTCCGTCTCGCTGGCCGTCGTGGCCGTCGAGAAGACGCTGCCCGTGGGGCTCAGCGGCGAGCAGCTGGGCGACGCCGCGTCGTGCGCACGCCGCGAGAGCTCGCCCAGCTCCTGCTGCACCTCGAGCATCATGCCGCGCTCGTTGAAGATGCTGAACACGTCGCGGTGCGCGCTGCCGCTCGTGGTTGCCACGTCGCCAGCGGCGGCGGCCTCGAGTTTGCTGGACGCCTGCCGCAGCAGCTCGTTCAGGCTCAGCCGCTGGCACACGACGGCGCCGTCCGCGGCCTCGCTGGCGCGCACCACCTCGAGCACCTTCTTCGACTGCTGGCAGCCCATAAGTCTGCTAATGACTGGCGCCGACGTGTCGACACCGCGGAAGAACCGCAACTAACTAATCCCCAGGAAAAGCCGCTTGGACGCGCGGGGTTCCCGCCTTGTTCTTCGATTTCTGGGGCGATTGATTCCTTTGGCTGCGCGCTATACAAACGGCAAGACAAATATCGAACCCAACGCGAGCAATCCAAAGAACAACCCGCAAGATCCGGAGGAAGGCGGAAACACGCGGTGGGGCACGCGGTGGGGCACGCAAAGACACAAAGCAGGTTAGCGACCGGCACGATGGGCAGGGAAGAACGGGTGGCCGAGCGCCCGCCGCGCTGGGGACACCGACCCATGGCTGCATCGGGACACCCGATGCAGCCATGCCCGCCCGCTTGGACGCACGGCCACCAAATTCGAATCAGAGCGAGGCGTACCTGGATCGAGTCGCGGGAAATCAGCACGAGGTGGTCGCGGATGGTCGCGCGGCGGATGGGTGCTCGCGGAGGGACGCACGGCCGCTGGGGTCCGTCGGTAGGTCAGTCGATGCTGCCGGGAGCGCTCTCGCGCACAGTGCCGGTCTGGGAATAAGCAGCGCGCGCTCGGGAGGCGTCGCCGCGGTGGTGGGGTCGTTGGTCAGTCGGTCGGTCGGTCGGCCGCGCAGTCTTGCCCGGCGCCGCCGCCCAAAATACACTTGGTGGCAGGGGGTGAAGTTGCCGAATGGCCGGCCGGGGCGCGCAGCTTTCGTGGCTTGGGGCGACGCACTGTACAGTAATAAGTGTGTGTGCTTTTCTTTCGAGGGTTTTGACAGGTTGGTCGGGCTAGGGTCGTCCGCACGCAACAGGGTCAGTCGGTTGCGCTGTCCCAGTCCGCATACTGAACGCAAGTCGCGACCGGACAAACGACCGGGCGCGGGTGGGTGAAGGAGCGACAGGGGCGGAAGGGGAAGGGGCCGGTTCTTTTTAGTATAAAAGGCGCTCGGACGCACGCGGAAAGAGACGAGCCCGTGCCCTCCTGCTCTTGTCGGAGACATGGCGGGCCGGCTGCGACTTAGGAACGTCTTGAACATACCAAACGACAGGGTTTATGGATTATTCGAGGTGCGCGCAGGGTGTTACGCGATTTGAAAATACCCAGTGACAACTGAATATGCACTTCAAACTGTATAATATTTGTAGTGCATATAGTTGACAAAAGAGTCTCCGCGCCTCGTGGTGGGCGGGCAGCCGAGCATTACGTGCCTGGCTCGAGCGCCGGCTCGGCTCCATCTGGCGGACGCCGCTTGACGCGCCTTACAAATCCCCAGACAAGTCACACGCCCCGGCGTCAGCAGCGCGCCACGCCACCCGCGCGGCGTCTGGTTGTCGCCGCCGCAATGGACTGGAACCCGCCGCCGCCGAGGATCTGGGGATTCATGCGAAAAGATTGAGGCGACTGGACGCCGGCGGCTTCCTGGTTCAGACGCGCGGGAAGGCGACTGGCCCTCGCCGACCCGCCCGCCGACTAGGACGCCGCGCGGGCTGCAAAATATTGGCCCCGAGCCGCATTTGGGCCACTGGCGGCTCGCCGCGTGCGCCTGGCCAATGCAGCGCCGCAGCGCGCCACTCGCTGATATCCGCGCGGCAAACAGGACGAGCGCCTGCACCGGCAATGTGTGGGCGACGGCCACGCGATACGTCGCGGGCGATCTGGTCCGACGCGCCGTGAAAATTCGCATGGATCTCCGCCCCGACCCGACTTGGCTCCAGGGCGGCGATGGACGGATGGATGGATGGATGGATGGATGGATGGAGTCACCACCATGATCCGGAGGTGTCGACGCGTTCTGGTGTATTTCTGGCCGATTGGCATTTCGACACGCCACATTGGCGGGGCGTTTTGTTAACCGGAAACTTCAACCTCAATCATGACAGGCCGGCCCTGGCGTCAGAAACGCTCGCTCACTGGCGCGGAGTATGCCTGGGACGCGTCCGCGAAACGGCAGTTCAATTCTGCAGTGCCATGGAGCAACTGCAACATGCACTTGCACTTGACCGAAACCAAAACAACAACAAAAACAAAAACATGCTGAACGACCAGCCCCGACCCGGATCGTCCACGGAAACCCGCTGCGGCGTCCGCTCGAATCCGCAAAGAAATGTCGGAGGCATGCCGCGCCGGTCCTGTGCGTGCACTGCGGACGCCCTTTCATGCGCGCTGCTCTCCATTCCGCGCAGCTGGTGCAACCACCTCGCGTGATCGGTATCGGCCCCGCACGTGGGACTCTGCTGTTAAAATCCCACCGAATATCGAGGGGATTTTGCTGTCGTGCGTAAGCGGATGTGCGAGCACGTGCGGCTATCGACGTGCTCCAATGCAATCCCCGTGCGACTCTCTCTCTTTCTGTTCGGTTTAAAATCCTACCATGACGGATGCCATTGGTGCCGCTTGGATCGCATCGCGCACCTTCGGATTTTCGGTTATCACGGACCCACCAAGATGCACAGAAACGAAAGGTGAAATGATTTCGCACGAACGTTGAAGGAAGGCAATTTGTGATCTTGCCGCATGATCGTCCCACTCAGACGTTATATTTATTTTTACACTCTTTTTTTTTTCTTGTGCAGGCGTCCAAATCGCAATTGCGACAGTGGGACGCACACACGAACTCCACCGAGGAGTGGGAGAACAACAAGGTGGCAACAAACTTCAAGTGTCACCACAGCCAAATTGGAAGTCCACCTCAGGTGTGTAATGAAAACAAAAAAAGCGAGAAAAAATCCCCTTGATCGGCAAAAGCCACGCGCCAGCTATATTTTTTTAACTTGAAGATGAAGAAGTGCCGGCGGAGACGCAGACGCGGGCAGCGGTGCCGTGGACGTCCACGGCACGCGCGCGCGTGGCCGCGAAGCTTTGCCGGTCGAGCGGCGAGCGGACGCGTCCTTCCATGGGCAGCGCGCGCTCCGGCCAGAAAGGACCAGCATCAATGTGACAGTTTTGCCAGCCATATATCAGCTCGGAGTCTCCTCTGGTTGCGAGCATCTTTGGCGACTCTTCTCCACGTTTTGCGCGATGCACCTGGGGTTACGTCGTCGTTGGTCAGTTCGAGAGTTGTGGAGAAGTTTCCCTTAATCAGAAGAATTCGGGCCGAAGAAGTTTCCTGTTCGCCGAATGGGCTACATGCGGGTACACAAATCTCCCAATAAGCCGACACTATCTCTGCATAACCTATAACACATAATACCGTAAACCTTACATAATCTATTATTTTGAACATTTACTAACCTTTGTTTAGCTCCAATAACTCCATTTTTGCATATATTTGGATCGGCTTATCGGCAGGTTTGACTGTACGTTGTGATCTTCCACCCACGATGTGGAAAGATTTGAAGAACATTCGCAAATTCTGCGGCATCTTCCACTTCAGAGTCAAGAGTGATGGTTCTTTGGAGGCAATCAAACCATCACTCTGCACTCGGACACGTGATAGATTGTTTCAACGGGTACGGGTTACTGTACCCCATCGTGGTGAGATTTGAAGCGTAACTCACGGAGAAACGTAACCCCCATTACTGCGTAACCCTTTCATCCGAAATCTCGAACTTTACAGAATCCACATGGTCACAGTCTTTCCCTCTTTTCTATGCCTTGTCACTATATTGAGCCTAGATGTCGTCAATCAACCACCCCACAACATCATCGATCCGCACACAAGCCCCAAGCTCCACCCGGTCGCCGCTTCCTCCTGCCGCCATGCCCCGCGCGACGGTCGCCCTGCGCGCATGCCGCCGGGCCGCCGCCTCCTTCACGCGTGCGGCGCCTCTGCCCGCCCTCGCGGCGTCTCTTCCCGCGTCCAGCAGCGCGGGCGCCGCGGCGCTCTCTTCTCTCCCGGCGCCTCGCTCCGCCATCGCTCGTCGCGCCTTCTCTTCTTCAGCGCAAACGTTCGAGCGCGCGGCCGGCGAGGACGCACAGCAGGCGCGCGCCGAGGCGGCCGCCGACCCGGAGACGCAGATCCTGCAGAACGCCATCCAGCGCGTCGCCGAGCATGGGTACGAGCCGGAGCGGCAGTATAACCCAATATGTCACGGCCTGACCCTAGCCATGTGCTGCTTCGTAGCTGGACGGTGGAGGCGCTGGCGGCCGGCGCGCGTGACGTGGGGTACCCGTCGGTGGCGCACGGCATGTTCCCGCGCGGGGCCATCGAGCTGGTCGACTACTTCATGGACGACTGCCACGCCCAGCTGCGCGCCAAGCTGGCGGCCAGCACAGACCTGCTGCAGGCCATGTCGGCGACGGAGCGCGTCAAGTTCGGCGTGCGCGCGCGCCTCGAGCTGCTGGCGCCCGTGCTGGCCACGTGGCCGCAGGCCATGGCGCTCGGCGCGCTGCCGCAGAACGCGCCGACGACGATGAAGAAGCTCGCGACGCTCGCGGACGAGATCTGGTACTTCGCCGGCGACAAGTCGAGCGACGCGTCCTGGTACACCAAGCGCGCCGTACTAACCGCCGTGTACGCGAGCACGGAGCTCTTCCTGCTCTCGGACCACTCGGCCGGCTTCCAGGACACGTGGGCCTTCCTCGACCGCCGCGTCGACGAGACCATCGCGCTCGGCGAGCTGCCGCGCAACGTACGTGCGCTTAACTTTGCCTGGACTCTGGGTTGCTGCCTCTAGCGTGTTAACCGTCTTGCGCGGATGCCGAGCAGCTGAGCGACGTGGCGGGCATGGCCAGCATCGGTCTGCAGTCCATCTTCTCGGCCGTCACGTCGCTCGCCGGGCCGCTTGGCGCGCAGGTCGTGGCCAACTCGCCGCTGGCGAGCGTGCCGAACCCCATCTCGGCCCTGGGCAGCGTCCCCGCCGCCGTCACGTCGACGCTCGCCGCGGGCTTCCCGCCCAACCCGCTGACTGCCGCCGCCCGCCCGAGCGCGGCCGACCTGGAGCTCAAGGACCTGCACGAGATCGACGAGGAGCTCGAGAAGCTCGGCGGCGCCGGCGACAAGCCCTCGGCGTAGCTTGCCTGTCACCTCCGCCGGCCGCCAGCCAAGTGATCGATCATGCGGCGATCCTCTAGCAAACCACGACAGCCCAGCAAATATGAAGCCAGCCACGCAAGCAACGCCGCGGTCATGCATCGGTCTCTGAGCTCAGTCGCTGCCTGCCTTGTCGTCCTCCCTGTCGTCGCCTTCGCTCCCACCCTCCTCTTCCTCCTCCTCGTCCGCGCCCTCCTCGTCCGCGTCCTCCTCGTCCGCGTCCTCCTCGCTTCCGTCGTCATCACTCCCGCCTCCGCCCGCCTCGGCTTCTTGCTGCGCGCGCTCGAGAAACGCGCGCTTGGCCGCCGCCTGCACCTCGCGCTTGTCCTTGCGGGCCTGCTTGAGCCTGGCCATCCGCTCCTCGTCCTCCATCGCGAGCCGCGTGTCCTCGGCGTCCCGGAAGGCCGTCTGCAGGTCCAGCGCGCGCAGGTCGTCCCTCACGCGCAGCAGCGAGCGGCACCACTGCTCCTCGGCGTCCTTGGCCATGGCCACCTCCCGCTTGACGAGCCGGATCGCCTCTCCGAGCACCAGCGGCGGCCAGTCCGTCCGGTGCACGCGCGTCTTGCCGTCCGGGAAGACCAGCACGCCCTTGCTGGCGATGCGGTTCTCTCGCCACTCGCCCGTGAACGAGTAGCCGAGCCCGCTCGTCTCGGTGCCCTTGCCGTGCCGCTTGTCCTGGTAGAACTCGCCCTCGTACGTCGCGCCAGTGGACAGCAGCTGGAGCTTGCCGCGGCCGCAGCGCAGCCCGCGCTGGAACTCGCCCTCGTACCGCGAGCCGCCGCCCGCCGCCACCTCCATGACGCCAAAGCCGTGGAACTTGCCGCCCGAGAACGCCCCCGTGTACGTGACGCCGTTCGGGTAGACGACCGTGCCGGCGCCGCTCGCCGCGCTCGCCTGCCACTCGCCGCGGTACTTGCCGCCGTCCGCGAACGCGTACACGCCCATCGCGCCAGCCATCTCGCCGCGCTTCCACTTGCCCGCGTACGAGAAGAAGACGTGCTTGCCGAGCGACTCGAGCGTGCCGCGCACGGGCGGCGCCAGCCCGGGCGGCGCGGCTCCGCCCAGCTCGACCGCTGGGATCAGCTCCAGCTTGTCCAGCTCGTCCTCCGCCGTGGTCTCCGCCGGGCGGAAGGAGCAGTCGCGGAAGGCGCGTCGCAGCAGCCGGTGGTTCTTCTCGCGCGGCTCCAGCGCCTTGGCCTCGGCGCCGGCCTCATCGCCCATGACGGCCGCGTACTCGAGCTGGTGCGCGCGCATGCGCTGCTCGAGCGTCGACAAGCGCTCGGGCTGCGCGAAGAAGGCGGCCTCGAGCCGCGAGAAGAGCGCGGCGCTCCAGCGGCCGAGCCGCAGCTTGTGCGCCTTGAGGAACCACGGCGCGAAGCGCGCGTGCACCTCGGGCAGCCCCACGCGCCGCAGCATGCGGAAGTAGAAGGCGCTGCGCGGGTCCTCTCCGCGGAACCGCTGGCCCCCACGGCGGCGTTAGGCTCAAGGGAATCAACCGCATGGACACAGGGGGAGCAGGACAGCGGGCGACGTACGCGCTCGTAGGCGGGCAGCACCTTGCGTTCCTTGCGCAGCAGCGCGTTGATCTGCGTCATGAGCTGGCGGCACGAGCGACCACAGCGTCAGCGCTTGGGCTCATGGAGCGAAGGCGACAGATGCAACGCTACTACCTCGACCAGCTCGCGCTCGTGAATACGACGAGCGGCATGCTGCTGCAGCTGCAGCTCCCGCACGAGGGCGGCGCGCGCTTCCTTGGGGCTCGGCCGCTTGCGCCGGCGCAGGGACGGCGCCATCGCTTTTGTGGCGAGCACGGCGCCACCGCCAAGGCTGTGGCTATTTTAGGCCTTCTACCGGTCCAACCATGCGTCCAACGACTGCGCATCGACTACAGGGTCATGCATTGATGGTCTGTACGAAGGCTCTATGGTCACAAGCCCACGGGCAGGCACGAGCAACCTCAAACACCTTCGGATTCCTTCTAGCAGGCCGCGCAGCACACGTGGGAGCTGCGCGAGCGGCACCGAGCGCCCACGGGGTACGTTGGCGGCGCCGACACCGAGCGAGCCTGCGGCTGCGCCGTGGCGTTCCAGATTGGAGCGCCACGCGCGCAGCGAGATGGACAAATGCATGCATGTGCATAGGAAGAGGAAGCGGGTTCTCTCAGTGCGTTTGAAAACAATTTGCTTCGACAGGGTGCGGGCGGACGAATCCACCCGCGCGCGTCCGTATTAGCATGGTTGTTGGTCATCAGCGAGAAGCCCACGCGACGTCACACAAGCAGGAGACGGCGACGAGGAGAGGAGCCGGCGAGATGAGGAATGCCATGACTCCGACGCAAAGTCCATCCAGACTGCCAGCTCCATGCCAACCAACCAAAGTTTGCGAGGTTACGGTTACGAAGGAATCGCTCTGGTTACGAATGGTGGCGGCACGTAACCAGCACTCGTAACGTACCCGTATGGTTACCTATGTCTGTTACAAGTTTGATTGATTCATCTTTGTAACTCAATTGTCACCCAAGTTGAAGTGCGCTGGCGGCGTACCCATTCGTCTTCAACCCTTGTAAACGACCTGGAAGCAGGCACCACAGCACCCCAACTAGCTCAGTCAGCGCCATCCGATGTCAGCCTCTCTCCGTGCCGTTGCCGGCACCGTGCAATGCTCGTGACGGCAGCCCAAAGCGCAGGAGACGCACCGATCCGTCGGGCAGCGCGCCGCGCTCCCGATCGTGGATGGCGCACAGACTCGCGACCTCGAGCCGCCGGCCCTGCACCGAGCTCAGCAGCTGCTGGCCGCGAAATGTGCTGGCCGTCGCGCCGTGCGAGCGCCGCACGCCCGCGCCCGCCGGGTCCGTCGAGAAGACGCGCTTGGCGTGCATGTCGAGCGCGTGCGCGTGCCGCAGGTCGAGTCCGAGGTTGGCCATGCGCTGGGCCTCGCTGGTCGTCGTTGCACCAACTCAACGTTAGCCGCGCATCTATTCTGGTCAGCAAGCCCCAAGACGTACGTGCTGCGGTGGGCGTCGTTGCGGCGCCGCGTGATGTAGCGACGTTCGGCCAGCTTCTCGTCCATCTCGGCGCGCTCGGCCGCCTGCTGCGCGCGCAGCTGCTCCCGCTTCTGCTGCTTGAACTGCTCAAAGCTGCAGGCACTGCGCGCGCGCTCGTCCTTCTCGAGCGCGTCCGCGCGCAGGAAAACTGTGCGCGCGTCCTCGAACAGCCGGAGCTTAGCCAGGCTCTTCTCGGTGCTCTTGAGCTGCAGCAGCAGCTTGGACAGCTTGGCTGGCGGCTCCTGCAGTCGCTCGAGAAACTCCTCGAGCTGCGCGCGCTGCACCGCGTGCGTCTTGTCCAGATCCGCGCGCTTGTCGGCGATCTCACGCTCCGTCTGGCCCACGCGGGCCTCGCAGTGCGCATCGCTCTTGATGGCGCACAGCGCGCCGCCCTGGACCAAGCGCTCGCGCTCCTGCTGCTGTCTGCGCGCCTCGTAGCTGCGCTGCATGTCGACAAACTCGGTCTTCATGCGCCGCAGCCGGTCGCGCAGCACCACAGCCTTGTCGTACTTCTTGGGGTTGGCCGCCAGCGTCCGCAGCGCGTCCTCGAGCTCGGCGCGCACGCGGCGGAAGATGGCGCACTGGTCGTGCTTGTCAATCAGGTCGTCCGGCGCGTAGCCAAAGACCGCGAACACGTCCGCGAGCGCCTTCATTTCGAGCGGATGCCGCGGGGACGGCGGCGAGTCCAGCGCGTCCAGCGCCGCCAGCCGCTCCGCCCGCAAGATGGCGAACTCGAGGTCCTCGCGGAGCTGTTGCAGCCGCAGCACGCACACGGTAGTGAGTTCCAAAGCATCGACATGGAGATGGCTCCTGCTGCTACCTCACCTGCTGCTTCTGGCCGTCGTCCATGCTGGATGGCGGTGGTTCACGTGGTGAGTAGAGGATGGATGTGAGCGGTGTGCTTGCTGCGTTGCCAACCCTGGCGCGATGACAGCCAGCGGCTAAAGTCGGCGAATGTATTTATAACGGCACTCCTCGCACGGCACTTGCGAGCACAGCACATGGACATCAAAACGCGGCCTCCACCCCTCGCCATATGAACACCCTGCCCTCCTCCAGCGTCACGAGCTTGACGCCTCACGCTTCCACACCTTGCTGCTGCTCGAGCAGATCTGCGACGAGCTTGGCGAGCGCCTGCATGGCCGCGTAGTCCTCCAGCGTCACGCAGTCGCGCGGCTCCGTGTCGGCTGCGCACAGCCACGCCACCGGTGCGCCGCCCCACTCCTTCCCTCCGTCGCTTTGAGCCACTCGGATGGGGAACCCGGCGAAGAAGTGCATGTTCGCGTCTTCTCCCAGCTGCCGGAACGCCGGGTCGGCAAGCGGATAAGGCACGACGACGGGCTCGGAAGCTGATGCCAAGGCGGACGACGCCACCGAGCACAGCGCTGCCGTTCGATCCGACAGCGCGTGACGGACGATCGAGGCTTCGAAAGCGCCGACAACACGAACTTTGGCAGGCGCGTGGTGCCCGAGAGAGACGACGTACGCCATCGGACAGTGAAGTCTCGCAGCAGCCACCTCACACACACCGTCCAGCGATGCGGACGGCGTCTTCGGCGGCGCTGGCGACGTGAAGGACGCGTCCTCCACCTCGTCGTCGTCGTCCTCCGTCTCTGTGGCGGACGAAATGTGCGTCTGGCTGCGCGCTGGCAGGCGAGCCGCATCCAGACGGAACTCCCACGGTCGACTCAGCAGGTCGATCTTCTTCTTCGCCTTCTTCTTGGGCTGTTCGGCGGCCGTCGCGGCCCCCATCGGTGATTTGTACACGTCCTCGGTGCCTGAAGCGTCCTTGCTGACCTTGGACTCGGCAGGGAACGGCATGGGCGTGGAGCTGCAGCTTCCGTCGGCTGTAGTGCCCTCCGCACCCGTCTTCCAGTTCGCGATGCTCGTCAGTCGACGGCGCGCCTCCAAGTACTTGCTCAGCATTGCGCGGTCGGCTGCTGACGAGCATGCAGCCTCCGCTTGCTGTTGAGCTTCAAACTCATACGTCTCACTGCCAGCCTCTTCACTGCAGTCGAACGATGGCTCATCCGAGTGCTGGGTGACTTGCTGGACGACGCGCCGGACCACCTCCAGAGCACGTGCACGGCTCAGCGGGTTGCCCGAGAAGAGCGCATCTGCCAGCTGTCGTCCAGGAGTCACCGGCGGCGAGGACGAGTTGTGGAGCTCGGTACCGTTGAAGGTCGTCATGCTGCCACCGCTGCCGCTGCGAGCCCGTCCGCGCGCCACATCGTCCGCAGCATCAAGGTCGCAAGGAACGCCGTCTGCGATATCGACGAGGTCGTCCACGTCATTGACCTCGCCATGACGACTTGCATCAGTGCAGTCCATGCTAAACGCTCGGCGCATGCGTCGCGGACCAGTGGTGTCGTTCTCCGCGTGTCCACCAGCACCAGCGTCCTTGTCTTGGGATTTGAAGACGTTCCACATGGACGCGCCAGTCACACTGCGTCCTCCACGCGTCGAGAAGAACGCCGGCACCTCCTCTGAATCTCCGTCCACCCGTCTTCCTCCTCGGCGATGGTCTCGACGAACGCGATGACGCGGTCGCGTCCAATACTCGCCAGCGTCTTCGCTCTCGCCTTTGACGACGCCGTTCGCGTCCACGTGAGCGACGCAGGCGAAGCAGACGCGATTGCGGCGCACGCGACGGGCAACAGGCTCCACCTCGAACTTGCGCGAGCAGTCGCGGCACACGAGGTGGCCGCAGAGCTGGCAGAAGAGCTCCGCGCGAAGCAGTCCAAAGCGCCGCGCGCACACGTGGCACTCGTGCTGCTGGAACACGCTCTTGTCCAGCGGCGTGAGGATGAACGCTTGGCTGCCGAGCCGCCGCCGACGCAGCAGCTTGTCGAGGTCGTTGGTGGCCGCGGCCAGCAGCGACACGACGTACTTGGAGCTGGCTGAGCACTCGAACCGGCGACGCAGCTGTCGGTTGTGTTGATGGCGCGCGAGAAGGAAGTGATGCGAGTGCGGGGCACGCGGCGTGCCGACCTCCGAGCCGTCGTCGTACTCAAACCCTCCGGCTTGGCTGCCAGCAGCGTCCGCTTCAGGCGTGCAGACGTACGCACACATTGTGATGCGCGTCTGGTGGCCGCTCATGTCCGAGTACGAGCCCGCGAGGTGGTACCCGACCGAGATCTCGTCCGCGAACGCTTCTCCACTCGTTGCGGCGTCTCTACCATTGGTCTCCGTGAACTCCGAGGTGGCATTGACGCGTAACTGGAGCCCCTTCGGCAGCGTCCGCATGACGTACACGGCTTCATCGCGCGCTGGCCGCAGCTGCGAGTACGCCGCGAAGTTGAGCTTGTGCTTGCGCAGCGCCGCCGCAGGCTGCGACACATCCAGCCGCGGCCGTAGCGTGACGGACTGGAGCGCGACCCATCCGGGCTGTGTTGCCTCCACGAGGCTGTCGTCGCGCTCGAGCCAGTCGAACGCGCTCTCGAGCTTGTGTTCGTCAATGCTGTTGCTGTAACTACTCGTGCTGCTGGTGTGGGGGTGCCCGACGAGCTCGTCCAGGTCGCTCGGCGTGGCGCTGAGGCCGTGGGGTAGCGCGTGCGCGAGCAGCAAGTCACCGCGCTTGTACTTGGTGTGGCCGAAGAGTGAACTCATGGTTGCATCGAACTGCAGCGCGTCCGTGCTGAAGAGCAGCTCCAGCGCTTCCGACAGCCGGCACCCGAGCTCCACATGCGCCGACGCGGCGAACGCCACGCGCTCGTCACAGTGCGGCCAGCACTGCTGCTGCGGCTGTGGGTAGCGATGTGCTGGCGACTTGTTGGTGATGGATCCTCGGGTCGACGCGAAGCTCGGAGCGACGGGCGGCAGCTGCTCGGGGTCCGCTCCTGCGGCGCGAGCGAACTGGCACCACCGCGGCGTGCGGAGCGTTCGAGGAGTCGGCGCGGCGGGTCGTCGTGGCGTCTGGATCGCCGAGCTCGCGTTGCTGCTGCGACTCGCGGAGGACAACCCAGCGTTGGTGAGCGCGCCGCGGTCGAACTCCTTGATCTCCAGTCCGTGGCGCTTCTTCTTGACGACCCAGTGGAGGTTGTTCTTGCCGCTTGCCGCCATGGCGCTGGCACTGCCGGCGGCACCGCGGTGAGTACTGCTGCTGCTGCTGCTACTGCGACGTCTGGCCGCTGCGGCGCGGCGCGTGATCAGTGTCTGGAGGTTGGGCACGACCGAGATGGCCGTGGCGAACAGCTCGCGATCCGTCACCTCGTGCACGACCGACACACCGCGGCCGTGCAGCAGCGACGGCGAGCGCGAGTCGGACGACTGTGACTGCGACTGCGACTGCGAGCAGGAAGCCGAGGACGCGGCCAGCGGCGATGGCGGCGCGGCGGCCATGGCGTCTCGCGCCGCTCTGGACCGCGCCGATCGCCGCGGCCGGGGCTCCGTCACGACGAAGAACTCGCTCATGGAGGCAGGCCGAAGGAGATTCGGGAATGACAGCGACACGAGCCGCGAGCTGCGAATCCGCTCGCCCGCTCACCAACCGTCGGGGTCACGGGAGCAGTCGCGAGGCGAGTGACCCGGCCGGGGGAGGAGAAGGAGAAGGAGCCAGAGAGCAGTCGCGATGCGCTTGCTTCCGTCTCGAGCGCTGGCGCCAGTGCCCGAAGCGGAAGCGGAGCGGCCCAGCGTGCGTCGCTTCTTTCATACGCCAGACGGTCGCGCATGCTCAGCTCCTCCGTCGCCGTGGACCTCGCTGCGCGCTGGACTGACCGACGACAGGCGTGCCGGCATGGAAGGAAGGAACGCGTATCAGTAGAAGCTATCAGTAGAGGCATGAGCAGGAGAGGAGAGATCAACTCGGTACCGTACCGCGGCTGGACGGCGCGGCGCATGGCGGCGCATGGCGGCGGCGGAAGCGGCGCGCGGATGGAAGGGGAGGAAGGCATGCAGGCGGCCCATGGAGCGGGGAAGGAAGCGCCGCCATCACCGCTGCCGCCGCCTGTCTTCTGTTACGAGATGTGGGGAAATGGCGGCATGAATCTGGCGGCTCCTGGCGCCGCATTTCAGCCAATGAGACGTGTTTGCGTGCGTTCTGCCTCTATTTGACCAATGATAATACGATAAATGTCCGTATTTAATCCAATCGGAGCGGGGTTGCGCTGGGCGACAGACGTTGAAGTTGCTGGCAGTCGCCAGTGGCCGCCCAGTCTGCCATGTGGCACTCCGAGTCGCCTGACGGGATCCGAATCTTGGGCGCTGGTCGGTATGTCGCGGGTGATAAGGACTGTCTGTCCCGCGGTCCTCTGGACGGACCGACTTGGCCATGGGGCCATGTCCCTTGGTGCTGCGCGCGTGCTTGGTCCTCCTCCACGCCCCTTTGGCCGCCGGGCGAGTGAATTGTCAGGACGCAACGCGAGGCGGGTGCTTCAGCCAACTGGATGCGATCTATCGATCTATCGAGAGCCACGCCACTTGGGGCGCCTCCCTCGTGGCGCGTCTCGCTCGCTGGTGCGACCACACGACCGGCTGTGCCATCGTCCGTGCAACGCGAATATGCGAGCTCCTGCAATCTGCATCTGCGTCTGCCGACGGTGTTTACTCCCCCACGGCATCAGTCAGTGCAGGTCTCCAGGGCCAGTACCGTATGCGGCGTACCCGCAGCAACAGAGGGGCACTGGCTGTCGCTTGGGTTGCGCCGATGACTGCGCGCTCGGCGGCAGCCGCATATGTCGCCAGCCCCCGAAAGCGAACGCTCAGGCTGGAGGAGCGACAAAGTGGTCTGCGAATACATGACAGCCGCGTGGACTCATCTTATCCGACCGGTTCACCACGCATCTTATTCACGCGGGGTATCTGTCTGTGATCCCATTGGTCTGGCGGAACGCGAGCGGTCAGCCATCGGTCTCACTTGAGCCGCACATGACGCGCGAGTCTTATCGTCGACTCTAGCGCCCAGTGGAAGCGCTACACGCCAGCCATGCACCTGACCCTGTCAGGCTGATGGAACTGGCGGCGGCAAGGCAACTGCAACTTGATGAGGCTGCTGTGTGTGGCTCATGCCGCCGGCGAGCGGACTCATCCACGCGACACGCACTCGAGTCATTGGCCATGTTCGAGCGCGGGGTAAGACTGATACCAACACGACAGCAGTCACTCGCGGTGGCCATGGGCCGCTCGGCACGAGCGAAGGAAGACGTAAAGATCTCAGTACTGCACGTTTAGGTTATGAAAAGCACTCGTGCCTCGCGTCTACCAGTGCACGTCAAGGGTGAAAGGGCTTCCTATGCGCCACACGAACCGGCTGCGCGCTTACAGCTCGTCGTGGTCGTCGTCCTCCTCGTCGTCGTACTCGTACTCGTCCGAGGCACCGGCGCCGCCCTGGTACACCTTGGCCATCACCGGGTTCACGACCTTCTCCACCTCCTTCTGCTTGGCCTCGAAGTCGTCCTTGTCCGCCTCCTGGTTGTCCTCCAGCCAGTCCATGGCGTCCTGCACGGCCGTCAGCACCGTGTCCTTGTCGTCCTCGTCCAGCTTGTCCGCCAGCTTGTCCTCCACGTTGTTCTTGAGGCTGTACAGGTAGCCCTCGAGCGCGTTGCGGCCGTCAATGCGCTCCTTCACGCGCTTATCCTCGTCGGCGAACTCGGCAGCCTCCTGCACCATGCGGTCGATCTCCTCCTGCGACAAACGGCCCTTGTCGGCCGTGATCGTGATCGACTCGGCCTTGCCCGTGCCCTTGTCCTCGGCAGACACCTGCAGGATGCCGCTCGCGTCAATCTCGAACGTCACCTCGATCTGCGGCACGCCACGCGGAGCAGGCGGCAGGCCCGTCAGCTCGAACTTGCCGAGAAGGCGGTTGTCCTTGGTCATGGCACGCTCGCCCTCAAACACCTGGATGAGCACGGCAGGCTGGTTGTCCTGGTACGTCGAGAACGTCTGCGACTTCTTCGTGGGGATGACCGTGTTGCGGTTGATGAGCTTCGTCATGACACCGCCAACCGTCTCAATACCCTGCGAAAGAGGAGCCACGTCGATGAGCAGCACGTCCTTGGTCAGGTCGTCCTGCTCGCCGCTAAGAATGCCGCCCTGCACGGCCGCGCCGTACGCAACAGCCTCGTCGGGGTTCACGCCGCGCGAGGGCTCCTTGCCGTTGAAGTAGTCCTTGATCAGCTGCTGCACCTTGGGGATACGCGTCGAGCCGCCAACAAGCACAATCTCGTCCACCTCCGACTTCTTCAGGCCAGCGTCCTTCATCACCTTCTCGACCGGGCCGAGCGTCTTCTTGAACAGGTCCTCGTTCAGCTTCTCGAAACGAGCGCGGCTGAGCGACTCGGTGAAGTCCTCGCCGTCCAGCAGCGACTCAATCTCAAGACGAGCCTGAGCCTGCGTCGACAGAGCACGCTTGACACGCTCCGCCTCACGGCGCAGCTTCTGGAGGGCACGCTTGTCCGTGCCGATGTCGATCGTCTTGTCCTTCTTCCACTTCTTGATGAAGTACTGCATGATGCGCTGGTCAAAGTCCTCACCGCCAAGGTGCGTGTCACCGTTGGTCGCGAGCACCTCGAACACACCGCCGTCGATCGCGAGGAGCGTCACATCGAAGGTACCACCGCCCAGGTCGAAGACCAGCACGTTCTTCTCGCCCTGCGTCTTCTTGTCAATGCCGTAGGCAATGGCGGCGGCCGTCGGCTCGTTGATGATACGCTGCACGGTCAGACCGGCAATGGTACCGGCGTCCTTGGTCGCCTGACGCTGGGCGTCGTTGAAGTAGGCGGGCACCGTCACGACGGCGTCGAACACCTCGCGGCCGATGTAGCCCTCGGCGATCTGCTTCATCTTGGTCAGCACCATGGCCGACACCTCCTCGGGCGAGAACTGCTTCTTCTCGCCCTTGACCGTCACCTCGATGAACGGCTTGCCGTCGCGGTCCACGATGTGGTACGGCAAGAGCTTCTTGTCGGCCTGCACCGACTTGTCGCTGTACTTGCGGCCGATGAGACGCTTGACATCGAACAGCGTCTTCTCCGGGTTGATGGTCGCCTGGTTCTTGGCGCCGTCGCCGATCAGGCGCTCGTCGTTCGAGTCCCAAGCCACGTACGACGGCGTGATGCGGTTACCCTGGTCGTTGGCAATGATCTCCACCTTCTGGTCCTTGTACACGCCCACGCACGAGTAGGTCGTGCCGAGGTCGATGCCGATCACGGGGCCGCGCGGGCCCTTGGCCTCCTCGGCGTAGGCCACGCCGGCCAGGCCGAGGGCGGCCGCCACCAGGATCTTGGTCAGATTCATCGCTCTTGGTCCTTTCCTTTACGGCGTCGAGGATAGCGCTGCGTTGCCTCCCCACGACTCGGCGAATTCGAGAATGGCAACTTGCAACGTGCTTGCCGACCAAGATCCTCTCTTTGGAGGTGTGGAGGGAGGCACAGGAGGAAAGATCGGACCCCTGAATAGAAGAGCGCATACAATCTTCGAGTGACATTTGGGTACTGTGGCGGATTTAATACTGCGCCCCTGCCACGTGCTGACGTGGAGGACGCGGACGACAAGCGAGCGAGGTTTCTAGAACGAGGAGGGAACACTTAGGGGAAGTATGATCATACAAACAACAAGTGGTCAAGTGCCACGCGTTGACGTTTGGACAGCGCGTCAAATGGGGGCTCAGCTTACCATAGTGGAAACAAGTCAAAAAGTGGAAAAGGTAGCCAAGTGAAGGCGACTCGCATGAGCCTCATGGGCAACGAACGCGCTCCGCCACCACAAGAACGACGCAGACGCTCAACACCGCCCAAGACTCTTCACAGTCAGACACGCAGCCCGACCGTCGGAATGCGTCGGTCGTGTCCAGAACGCTGCGGGCGGGGGCTGCTCACTGTCCCCCACGTGGCTCATCGTACTTTATCGGGTCGCCACACTACGCCCCGTTTCGGTTCAACTCGTCCACGTGGCATCCGCGACGCCAGGAGAATGCCTGGTGGACTGACCGGGAGTTCCTCCTGCGATCGGCAGCGACTGCGTCGGCGCTTCAGTAGGTAATTGCAGTTGGCGAGTGAGCGCCACGTGAACGGTGAGAACGTTCGCCATGCGTTCGTGTGGCGCGGGTGGAGCAAAGCTGCTAGAGCATATAGCAGCAGCCCGCGAATTTGCACCAGCATGCTGTCACCAAGCGGCTCGGATCGAGCGTCTGTGCTCCTGCTGCGACGTAGAAGCGTGTGGTTCGGACAGCGGGAGCGCTGGTAAAAGGCGGTCCACCCCGGCTGCTCGTCGTTGAACAGCAGTCTCATGGCGGCCCAGCGAGGCTAAATGGCTGGCTGCTTGCGCCGACATGGCACCGATGGTCGACAGTCATGGCCTGACGATGCGTTATACATGCAGTCGACAGTGAAAGAGCTCGGCTACCTACATTACATTGCGGACGTGCACTAGTACATAACACTTCAACCACGCTAAGCCCGCACCTGTATGGGCGGATGCCTCCCAGTCACCCATGTTGCCTGAGTCGGCCCACCGAGCGCGCGAACGACACGCACACGTCGAGAGTTCCGACATTGTCGACCGCCGTGGGGATCGGATATGACGCCACAACAAGCACAAGACGCCCAGCCATGTCACCCCATCCGCCTTGAAGAGACCAACCAGACCGCCCACCTTTAACGCGATCCAACTTTCCTCAGACATCCGCATCAGACTCAGACACGTTCCTGAGCGTTTCTCTTCCGCCTCGCGCCTCCTCAGATCAGCCTCTTGGGTCAGCATTGGCGGCCTCGCCTTCGGCGAGTTGTGGCCGGGTTTACCCGGCGGCCGTTTCCTGAGTTGTGTGGTGTGGTGTGGGGTTTTACTTGAGCGTTGTATGGCATTGCTGTGTGGTTTTACTAGTGAGTGTTTGTGTGATTTTTGTGTGCATTGTGTTGCACCACACTAGTTGGACAATTTGATTGATTGATTGATGGCTTCAGTTGCTCGCTTACGTTGACGTCATTTGGGTGCAATGCAAAGTCTTGTGCTGGCTGGAATCCTTGGTTATCTGTGGCTTAATCAACGCTTGCTTGCCTTCCCAGTGCTGCATAATAAG
>JAADYF010000939.1:0-11469 GCA_023338175.1 Phytopythium delawarense | reverse complement strand
GGCGGGCAACACCCTGAGCTGCACGGTCATCTCCTGTGCAAGAATTCCCACCACTTCGTGTGCGCTGGCTGTCAGCGCACACGCACGGGATGAAAGCAACTGACCATTCGGCGATCAACAATTTCGTGTGTACCCCATTATTTTGGGATCAATTCACGTTATGTAGTACACCCAACTAACTCCACCGTTGGCTATAGAACATCAACCGATAGAAATCCGATAGTTCCTTTGCGCTACACCCTTCACGACAAACGCACGCCAGAAATCGTCGTCAAGAATACAAAATCGACAAGTGGGACAATTAAGTGTCAATTTGACACTTAATTGGCGGGGTAGGGATGTTCAATATGTCACATATGTCAATTTGACACCTGGCTAACGATGTCAATTTGACATCTGTCCGTGTTGTCAATGTCAATTTGACACTATGATGAATATGGATATTGATAACTGCCGTTTGGGACCGTGCTCGGTCCCGAACCGCGGTCCGCGGTCCGCGGTCCGATCCGATCTTGTTCACCGCCATCCGCCCCCCTCGAAAGAACCCTTCATTTTCCGCAGCTCGAAAGCAACACCGGAGGAAGCGAAGGCCTGAGGTTCTCGCGACGTCCACGCGACCGCCCTTCCTTCCTTCTCGCCTCTGTCGCCGAGGGACTGGAAGCCGAAGCGACCGGGAAGTTCCCTCGCCACCTGTCGGAGCCGCCGCGTGAAGCCGTCGCTGCAGAACTGCATTTTTGCATCTTCGTGCGTGTCTACATTTCGACGGAGCCAGCAAGGAAGCACGCCCAGCCGCCAGCCAGCCAGCAAGCACCATGGCCGACCAAGTCGACAGCACCACGCCCGGTGAGGGCGCCGCGGGCACGACCTCCCAGTGGTCGGAGCACAACGCCCCCAACGGACGCAAGTACTACTACAACAACGTCACGGGCGAGTCCACGTGGGAGCGGTGCGTGCGATCTTTGTGCTTGTCGAGCGCGTACCGCGCGCCACCCTCACTAACATAGCGCTCTCTTGCTCTGGACGTGCAGCCCCGCCGAGCTGTCTGCGCCGCAGGCTGAGGCTCCGCGCTCGGGCGGCGCGGCGACGCCCCAGGGCTTCGCTCAGCCCCAGCAGCACCAGCAGCAGCACCAGCAGCTGAACCCGGTGGCGCAGCAAGGTACGCTCCGCGGCTAATGGAGGCAGTGTGGTATTTCGATGCGGTGCTGACTGTGGTGTGCTCGCTCGACGCGTTGCTAGCAGGAGCTGCGGCGTACGGAGGGTACCCGCAGCCGTACGGCCAGCCGATGAGCTACCCTCCCCCGTACGGCGGCACTGGGTACATGTACCCGTACGGCCAGCCCTATGGTGCGTGGCTTGCCATCCCTTGTACTCGCTGCTCATGGCGCGTCGCTCACAAGCCGTGGTGTGGTGTCCCAAGCAGGCTATCCGCCGCAGGTTGCTGGTCCGGGCCCGCCCATCCAGACGACGGAGAGCGGCCAAGGTACATACCCGCTGCTCTCTCTCTCTCTGCTCCCCTGCCTGCCACGTACATGTTGCATGTGCTAAGTGGCGTCCATTTACACGGGCACTGCGTGTTGTGCGTGTGGTTGCGAACAGGGCCCCCTGGATGCAATCTGTTTGTCTTCCATATCCCGAACGATATGACTAACCAGGATCTCTTCAATTACTTCGCTACCTTCGGAAACGTGATCAGCGCACGGATCATGGTGGAGAAGGAGACTGGCCGGAGCCGTGGGTTTGGTACGTGAAGCATCCATCGGCTCTCTCTTTCTCGCTGTCTGTGTGGAGGATGGAGGGCTGACTGTGCCGTGCTCCAGGCTTCGTGAGCTACGACAACACGGCGTCGGCGGAGGCCGCCATTAAGGGCATGAATGGCTTCCAGGTGGGCCGCAAGCGCCTCAAGGTGCAGCACAAGAAGGAGAAGGGCCAGGCCCCCATGTTCGGCGACATGCAGGGCCACATGGACCCCAACGCGGGTGACATGAACGCGCCCGGCCAGTCGTCGCTGGCGCCCAACAACTAGAGCGCCTTGCCGCCGGAAGCGGCCGGCGCCGCGGTGCATGAAGTATTATGGACGCGTCACGCAAGCGAAGCGCATCGCGGCAGCAGCGACGGAGGAGAAGACGACGACGAGCAGTCGAGGCAGGCGGTGGAGATGGCGACTGCAGTGTGCCGCTCGAGCGAAGACGCCCGCGGCTCGTGCGACGAATGGAGAAGAAGGTGAAGCAGAGAAGAGGAAGGCGAACAGGCTGGCTCCTCTGTCGAGGAGTGGCAGGTGGCTATTGGTTGAGGATGATCAGACCGATTTCGTGTTTCTTTCCGCTGCGACGTGCGTGGTCTACAGTAGTGCTTGTTTGGATTGCTTTGATGTCGCGCAGAGGTGTCGGCAATGAACCATTTGCCCACGAACGACCTCGGTTGGAGCGGTCTTGAATAGCACACAGTGCCGCGGTCGACTCGTGTGAGCATGCAAGCCGAGGTGCTTCAACGTTGGCTCTCGATCAGTATCTTTCGCGCAGCATCCGCCTTGTCAATCGAATTCGTGTCTACAACGCGGCGGGGATGCGCGCGGGTCTCGACACTCGAGGAAGCCAAACGAAGATCCCCTGCTCGCCCAGGGCCCATGGACACGCCACAACGCGCATGCAGCCCTGTTCACAGCTTTGAGCTTGACAGCTTCCTTGGCCATTACGCCGATCACGACGCATGGGGCGGCGAGCGGAGCAAGCGGCGCTCGTTCCCAGGTTGCTGTCGACGCAACGACGCCGCCTCGAGCAGCGCAGCTGTCTCATGCGGCCAGCGACCGCGCCGGCCGTCAACATGGGTCCCCGACGGCCGCCAACGCGTCCATCGCCACCCAGGATTCCCGGTCGCCGCCATCCATCCGCGGCAGTAGACGGGCGATGGCGGACCCATCTGTTTGGCGGCGCCTGCAACACCCTTCATAAAATGTAGGTGTCATCAAACATTATAGAGTACATCACGTAAATCATTTTCAAATTGACTCTGATAACGAATCATTCACCATACATAATTACGTTGGAGGAGCCGCGTCCTGGCACCACCAGGCGGCAGCTGTGCCCAAGGAGATCGAGTGGTGGCCGGGGCTCCTCGCCTGCGCCTGCATGGCGCTGTGCGTTCAAATCGCTCATCCAAATCGCTCAATCGCTCACTGCGCAGCCCCGCGGCCTGCTGAACCCAAAGCCCAAAGCTCAACGCGTCTCCGCCTCCGTCTCCATCTCCGTCGCCGCGCATCTTCTCGAGCGCTTGGGACACGTTGGCGCGCAGAACGGTCCGCCACGCCGGGACCGCCGGGAGCAGCACGAGGGGATGGAGCCGCTGAGCTATAGAGCCCCGCAAGGTGCGCGGCTTCGACTCGGCCAGGCAGGTGCAGCTCCCGCTTGCATGGTATCCGAACGCAGCGACGACCGCGTGTCGGCCGCCCGAGAGTCTCCAGCCAGGTCGCGTCGCGTTCGCGGCGCCACCTTGTGGCTGCCTGCGGTGTTCCGGTTCGCGAGCGCCGGCCATCTGGCGGCTGATTTCCGCGTGCTCTGTGCGTGGTTGCCCTTTTGTGAACACGGCCGGGAGGCGCAGAGAGTGGCGCGGCCCATCATTTCGACGCCGTTATATTCGTGTCGGGAGGCGAGTGGATTGTCAATCGCACTGTGTTGGACGGCATAGCACATCCGAACGGGACGATCGCGCTGCAACTTGCAGCGGCCAAGTGCATTCACGTCGCCCCGCGTGGACGAAAGCTTGAGGGGAGTGTTGCGCGCACTGTTCCGTTTCAGTAGGGCTGCTGCCCAGCTCAACGCTTGGCGCAACGCGAGCGCATCATGGAGAGCAAACGCACTCCGAAGTCCCAGCGCGGCAAGGTGTTCCCCGTCAGCTCGACTTGAGAAACCCGTTGGGAGGAATGAGTTTGACAATCACGACGGTCAGTCGCCATTGCGTAAGAGCCCTCGTTTACATGCTTAAACAGGTGATTAACTGGATAATTCGGCTCCGCTTTGTCCCAGATTGCCCTGGAGCGTGATTTCAAAGGAAAATCCTCGGGAATGCCTTCGCACCGCGTCCGCCAGCAATTTGCATCACGTCTGTGCCTCGCGGTTGAGTGCGGACGGTCCGCCCAACGGATGAGCGGAACGGCCCGCAGCATTTTGCACCAGAACAGGGCGAAAATGCCGCCTTGTCTGCATTGTGAGCAACTCCCGATGCCACAGTCCGACCCAGTAATCGACGCTTTTACATGTCTGAAAATCTGAGGGAAAAGGACGAGAAAGAAAACGACAAGAAAACATGGGCAAAGTGTCAAACTGCCACGGCAACGACACACCAAAACAACAGCCGCGAGCCGCCTTGCGGGCCAGACGGCTCCGCGCTGGATAGCCCGGTATAACACTGGGACGCGAGCACCCCAAGGCTCAAACAGCCATATTCCTGCCAGCGCAGTCTGCTCGACAAACAGCGGGGAAGGAGCATGCGGGAAATGGCTCTTTCCCGAGTCCAAAATGCTCGGAGGCTCGTGCCAACGCGTCCTCGCGCTAGCGTTAGCTCGCCCGGTGTTTAATAATAAAGCCCCGCAATGCAACCACGCAGCATGGAGCGATCCACATCGCGCAGCAATAGCCGGTTTCCGCCTGTTGCTGCTTTGCATTTCGGTTCCAAACGCGAGGCACAGAAGCAGCCCGAGCCCATATAAAAGACAATTCCTGCCACGGAACAGTGCTGACGGATTCTCAAACGCGGCACCAAACACATCGAACACCAGTTGCGCTCCTTGCGGCCAAATTTACAGCGTCAAGAGGTTCTGAGGCGCTCCGACTCGCATCGAAAACAAGCAGAGCACCTGTTGTGACGCGCAGGTGGAAGCGAGGAGCTGGCAGCATATTGCTCTGTGCTTCCCTTGTTATAATGTCACCATCGTTGTGATTCAGCAGGGAAACACAGTTCGCCTGGACAAATGTTCGCGCTCCAGAGCCAAGATGGCTGCCTTTTTATAGCTTTTTGCCACAAGATTGCTGCCTCCCTTTTCGGGATCTTGTCGCAGACGAATCGTGCATCAGTTCTGGGAGGCAGCACTCGTCAGCTCATCTCCCTTCAGAAAGGGCTAGGGAGGGAACATCCCCGCTCTCTTATCACGGGGCAAAGTGGCACCCTTCGACGGTATACAAACTGCAAGTGATGTGGCCGCAGGACCGGACTCACCGCACCGTATCGGCAATCCACTTTCTTATCTTGCCGAAAGTATGCTTCCCATTTGGAAAGCCTGCATCAGATGTGCTCACACCGACCAAGCCAAACCAGGCCAATTCAAGGGCAAAACCAAGGGCAAAACCAAGCCAGACGCGCCAGCAGACGATCCAGCTTGTTACATCACTCCAGGAAGCCGGTCCCACTCTTTCCGATCAATTTCCGCGGGTTTCAAACTCAGGACCCGGCTGTGGTGATTGGCCAGCTGGGACCGAACCACTTGCCCCCAGTATGCCTCGACTCGGCGACAGACGAGCCGGCGGTGTTGTTCACTGTAAAGGTTTCGTACCGTAGGCAGGCCATGAGCTCTCCGCGTGGACTCTCCTCCTCAGTCTCCAATTCGCCTCCTAGAGCGCAGCACCCGAGCACCGCGAGTGTCGATCATGGACGCGTGGCTTCTTGGATTCTTCGGCCGCAGCTCGCAGAGCGCCAAGCCGGTGCTGACGGCGTCGAACGCGGTCAAGCGGTCGGTCGACACGGCTGAGCAGCAGCAGGCGCCGACGTCGACGCCCGTGCTGCGCCACCACCAGCCGCAGCCGCGCATCGCGCACTGGGACAAGAAGCGCGAGAAGTGCCAGAACTGCAGCCACATCTACCTCAAGACGCTGAGCCGCCACCCGGGCTTCTGCTCGGTCGACTGCAAGTCCAACTCGGCCTACCTCGCCAAGGTCAACCGCACCATCCGCGCCGTCAAGGACGCCGTCGAGCGCCAGCAGCAGGATGAGCAGGCTGAAAGCGCTGCCGCCGCCGAGCAGGACAAGCAGCTCTCGAACGAGAACGAGGACGACTGCGAGGATGAAGTCGAAGCCGACGGCGACGTGCCGCAGCCGCACACGTTCGCCGACTTCGGCCTCGAGAGCCGCATCCATGACGCCCCCAACGTGCAGTGGGCGTTCAGTGCCGTGTATTAAGCGGAGCCGCCGTGCTTCCGAGTCCAGACGCCGTGTAGGATAGACGACAAACAGTATTAGAGTGCGTGCCGCCTCGCCAGGGGCGAGATCGACGTGTAAAGTAGCCGGGATAGATAGATAGACATCCAACTTAAAGCCTCTTTGGCATGACGAATGAACACAACGCCAGTTCTGATCACCACCACCGAGTCGACAGTTGCCACACCAACACGCTGCAACTTTGCTAAAACCACAAGCACGAGTTCGTTCATGTACTTACCACTTCAGTGTTTGCTTAGCAAGCAGGGTCGATAAGGGTCAGGAGCCTCGTGAACAGTAGTGCAACCCTCTCCTAGTCGGAGCCCTTAAAGTCGCGTTGCACCATGAGACCTTGCTGCACGAGCAGGTATACGAGCGCGAGCGCCACCGGGATCAGCATGACCACGTAGTGATAGGGCAGTGGCGCGAAGTCTGGATCGTCCTTGCGTGCTGCGATGATCCTCTCGTCGCGCGACCTGGTATCCTGCTCGACTTCAGTCCATTCGTGCTCGATCGCCTTCACGGCTGGGCCGTCAGCAATTGAGACGAGGCCGCCAAGGATCTCGAGCGCGTTCGCAGCCGTCTGCGCATCGTCGTCCCCCGGAAACGTGTACACTGAGAGATCAAACAGACCCGCCTCCGAGGATGAGCTTGAATGGTTCCAAGCGATGGCATTTCGCTTCGGGAGGCACACACGGCCGACAATGTTGAACGAGTCGGACTCTGTGGTGCAAAAGGCCGATATCAAAGCACGTTCAGTGAGTTCTCAGATAGTATGCATGGGCTTACAATTCAGTCAAGGCGCTCTCACCTTCGGCTTCGTCGCTCCACTTCTCGCTCGCAAGCTCCACACGCAGCATCGCCGTCTTGAGCAGATCGCTCTTGAGGTATTCCACCGCGAGCTTTGTTGGCTCCGTCTCCTGATATTCATGCCAGCACAACATTGACGTTGGATGAGACTCGGTTGTGAGCGTGAGACTCACACAGCTGAGCCGATTCACTCACCGTGGCGCAGACGTAAGCGAGGCCTCGAATGGAGCCCTTCACTCGCCCAACAAGTGACTGTAGATGTGCGAAGCCCAGCCCAGCCGTCACCAACACGATTAGCAACATTTCCTCTGAACAGTCAAGCAGGCCGCGAGCCTTACGGTAGAGTTGACGTCTTCAAACGGCGACTGCGCGGGTGCCAGGAGCTTCATCGACTGCGAGTCCGTCGGGTCGCCTTGAGAAAGACACACGGCCGCGCGCACGCGATTCAGAAATGGCTCGAGTCCCTTCTTCAGCTCCGCTGCACGCTTCTCAGCCAAGTCTTCCGCGGCCACGCCCGCCTCGCTCGGGGTGAACAGGACGGTCTCCGACACCCCAACCAACGTGTGATACTTCTTCAGCGTGATACCACCGGGGACGTCAACCAACTCTGTGACTGCAAACGTCGTCTGTCAGTAGCACCATAACGGAAACAGCTCAGCGACGTCGGTGGAGCATACATAAGACTCACGATGAGAGGCCGAGCCGAGACCTACCTTTGCGGCGCTGCCCACGTCGGAGAAGCTCCTGAAAACGGGAGGCTGTGCGCCAGCCACGTATGCGACATAGAACACAGCAAGCGATGACACAACCGCCGCGAGTTCGCGGAGATAGAAGGCTGTCTCGTCGAACACGGCGGCGGCCGACAGCGACGGCGTCTGCACGTACAGGCCGACGACGCCGACGCCGCCCGGGAGCATGCGCTCCACCTGCTGCGCGCAGTCGCGCACCCACTCGACGGACACGTCCGCAAACCCGTCCGCTTCGCCGCTCTCTGCGCCAGTCCGTCCCGAATGAGTCCACGCCAAGGCGACAAGCGACCGCACACGCGTCATGGAGACGCACCGGACTCGGGAGGAACAGGTGAGGCCGCGAGCACCACGTCCGGCCCACGGTGGCCCAGCTGTCCCAGCAGCAAGCCGAGCTCGAAGGCGCCGGCCGCTTCAGCCCAGCGCGCGCGCGTCGCCGCGTCCAGCGCCACTGCCCGTGTCTTGGAGGACATCGCGAGCTTGTTGGCAACCGACTCCGGAGGTTTGGATACTGAGCGCAAGTCATTTTGGTCGCGACTCGAATCTCCATGATGTACCGACGACAAGACGTACCGAAGACGTCATAATGAAGCGCACCGTGAAGCGCAGAGCAGCTGGTATGCTGTCGAATACAGGGCAGAGAGTGCTACGGATATGCTGTCGGATACAGATCAACCCCTGGGCGGTAACAGTATGCTGTTTGTGCGTTCCTGGTAGACAATGTATGACATGTATCATGCATACATATTCTGCAAAAGTATGAGCAAGTTTCTAAAAACACAAAAACCTATTCATACTTGCTCTTCAACTGGTTCAAGAGAGACGAGCCTAATAATAGCGTCGCTATTTGCGTGAATGGATGCGTTCAGGCCTCCGCCAGTCAGCGATGGCGGAGGCACATTTCGTCTACCGACTGGACTCGCAGCGAGCAGCACTTGATCGTCCGCGAGCGAGAGCCGACGGCGTTGGATAGAGCGAACATGAACGCGTGGCGGCTCGACGGAGATGATGTCGGGAGCAGTGGACAGGTGTCAACGAGCAAGAGCGGCAAGCGCGTGTTCTTCGGGGAAGACGATGACCTGGAACCGGTTGGCCGCTCGTCTTTGTTGAGTGGTGGCGACGGCTCTGCAAATCGGAGGAAGAAGGTCGGCTGGGGCTCGGAGCTCGTCATTGAAGACGACATGGGTGATCTCGAAGGTACCAAGGCGCAGAAGGAGACGCCGAGTGAGAGATCAGAGGCGAAGGGGATGACTTCGCGGAGTGCGAAGGTGAGCGAGACGGTGACGGCGAACGTTGTCGAGAGCGTCGCACGCCCCGCAGCAGTTTCGCGCGTCGCAGCAGGTGAGGCGACCAGCGCGCGTTGTGATAGCGACGCCGACATGGAAGCGTTCGTACACCACCTCGTACGATCACATTTGCTGCATCACGGACACGACGACGTCGTGGCGCTACTGGACTCGGAAAAGGTAACCGGTCTGTGAGCGTTCATTTGCAGGGCACAGAGACTCATTGCGAGGTGTGATCTCCGATTGTAGCCTTGCCCAGCACTCAACCCCTCGACGCTCGAGCGTTTTCAGCAGCAAGTCATCCCCAGCGGACTGGCAAGCTCCACAACCTCTGAGACGTCTCTCGAGCAGTTCCTGCGCAGCGAGAACGGTCGGTCGACTGGTATGTCTTCGCGACGAGCGAGCAAAGAGGTGGGTGCACCTTCGAGCCTTGCTTCTTGGCGATGTGCTCACTCTATAATGATATGACTAGACGCGTGAGAGCGGTAAGAGCAAGTCAACTGGCAGCTCTTCTCGACGGAAGAAGCCTGTTCTGAATGTCGTCACCAATGACGACAGCGTTGATGCGGACGATGCTGCCGCGACCGATCTGGGCTACAACCGCCTGAACCACCCAGGGTCAACTCCCCGTGCGTCTGCAGACCCCACGGCTGCCATCATGGGCGAGCCTGGATCGACGCCAATGGCCCGTGCTAAGGATCTAGCAGCGCTTGGTTTCGATGACCCCGATGACGTTCAGTCGACGCCGCCACAGGCTTCCACACAGGCACTACCAAGTGCAGAACTTTGTTGCGATGGAAACGATTTCGCCTTCTCGTCGTCATCATCCGAGTTCTCACAATACGCGCTGACCAAGCGTGCGGCCAACAAGCACAACAAGCATGTGCAGATCGGGGAGCCAGGCTCGACACCGACCAAGGAGTACGTCTTCTTCCGTGAGACGCCGCCAAAGTTCGTGACTGAGAGCGTCGAGGCCGCCGTCGAGGTGTTCGCGTCGCTAGGTAACGACCAGACGTTCCTCGCGCCGGTGATCGACAAGTTCGTCGAGCTGCAGAGCAGCGACGTGGGCAAGTACCGCGTCGGGCAGCGCGTGGAAAACCTCGGAGCGCAGCGCAATGTATCGGGCGTGGTGACCAAGGTGTTTGGTTCTCGTCAGTGCGGATCGAGCGGCCCGGGGACGATTGTGATCGACACGAGCCCCGGGGAGACGCAGGAGGAGCAGGAGGAGCAGGGCGAGAGCGCGCGTGGAGGTGGCGAAGCCGACGGCAGTAGTTGAGATTTGGCAGCAATACTCATTTCATCACAAGATCGTATGGTGCTCAACGAGCCAAGCGCTCGGATACTTTGCTTGTGGTAGTCGATCGACCTGCAGACGATGAGCTTCGAGCTTGAAGTGCGTCCGCACACGTCACACATTAATCTGATTGGACACATTTTGCGAGAACAAACGGAGCGGATTGGACAATATGGAATCAATCGCGATAGACGGTTGGCCCAAAAGCATCCACCCCGTGACGCCATTGGACGAAAACACCATCACGCCCAAGTTGAAATGCTTGCTAGCTTGCTTAGGATAACTCGTCAAGTCTCCACACCAGCCTTAGTGGTCACTCGACCAGCGCCGCGACTTGTCTTGCACCTTCATTGCCGCCTTTGCTTTCTCTTGAATGTTGCTTTCTCTCACTCTCGACTCGCTCATGGCATCGTTGGGGGCCACGACGCGTTCTCGACGCCTTCAACGGTCTCGGCGTTCTTGCGACGCTCAAATGCAGTCTGCCAGCCGAGGCTGCGCAGTGCGATCGCTCCGTCAGACTGACACGCATGAAGCCGTTTGTTGTCGCTCAGCCAGGTGCGCTTGCGGTGGTTCTCGCGTAGCATGTCACTCATTGCGCAACTTCCACTCGCTCCGATCGCGGGTTGCAGGTGAACCAAGGTCGTGCAACAGACATGTGGTTGGGTGAAGGAGTCGCCAGCTAGCCCGCACGCCGGCCTGCCCACCCACCTGCTATATTCAGCTCAACGTGCGGCTTTCCTCGCCAGTGCGCGGTGATATATAGGGACGACCTCCCGCCTCGTCGAGTAGTGCGCTCGCGTGAATCGGCAGCGCTAGCACTAGCACTAAGTACTTGATCGCTGCGTGCTCTTGCTGGGGAGTCTTTGGTTTGGAACATCTCAGACAGACACAAGTGCATATACCTGGATACTCTCCTGTGCCAAGCTAACCTGCATCGGCGTGTACTCGGTGGCGCAGCCCACACACGACGGCACAGTGATTCCCTGCAGCAACAGCGCATCTCTTTCGTAGGCGACGTCTTGGCCGCAAGAGCAGGCCTGAAGCGTTCATTTCGGCAGACAACCCGAACGAGCGCGATCCCGACCCCTTCGACCTGTGCTGACCTTGCTGATTGACGATTGCATTTTGGCCACTCGGCCTCGCTCTCCACG
>JAADYF010000938.1:0-11476 GCA_023338175.1 Phytopythium delawarense | reverse complement strand
CGCCTTGATCTTGGCGGCCAGCTCCTCGAGGTCCGTCTCGGCCTCCCACGGCTTGACCTCGATCACGACCTGCGAGCGCTCGACCGGCTTCTTCTTCTCCTTCTTGGCGGCGGCGGCCTTCTCGGCGCGCTTGGCGGCGGCAGCCTTGGCCTCCTCCTCGTCCTCCTCGTCGTCGTCGTCACCGAAGAGGTCGTCGTCCTCCTCCTCCTCCTCCTTCTTGGCGGCCTTCTTGGGCGAGGCGGGGGCCTTGGCGGGGGCCGCGGCCGGGGCCGGGGCGGCGGCCTTGGCGGCCAGCACGGCGCGCAGGCCGAGCTTGGCGGCGATGTGAATGTACCAGCGGTAGACGTTCGGGTACTTGCTGGCCTCGGGCACGGTCGGCACCTTGGCGAAGAGCTCGGCGTCCGCGGCGCTGAAGGAGAAGCCCTCGACGTACGACTTGGACGTGAGGTAGCCGTTGAGCTTCTTGAGGCCCACGTCCTTGTCGAGCTGGTCGAACTGCATGCCCATGGTGATGTCTAGCGAGTGCCTGCGACTGATCTAACGCGGTGGGCGAGACGAGAGCGGACGGAAAGTGTCGCCGGATCTTTGCCATGAAGGGGGGAGCAGCTCCTCAGCGGAGGAACAAGGGCCAACCGCTGGTGCTGCACCAACCCGGCGCGAATCTTTGCAGGGGGTTATTGCGCGAGAGGTTAGCAGCATACTGGGGACGAGGTGATTCAGTCTCCGCAAACTGCCGCGTCACCGAGGAGCTCTATTCGAGTGACATTTGTTCTGTCCGGAGGGAACAGACGTGAATGGGGGGGCGTCTGGAACATGGGAGGTGAAGAGGGACAATGAAACACCGGACGAAGAGCGAGTGTAGCCATCTCACGAGTGCTGGGTGCTGGCCGTTGCGCGCACCCGAACTTGATGCACTGCGGCGTTATAGGCCCAAGTGACTGCGATAGCCTAGACAATATGTGCATCGTAGGAGCAGAGGTGGGTGCTGATGGCACTGACCTGAAATTTTCAGTGCAATTGCGCGACCGTCGCCCTGAACTCAAGTGCATGCTCGTGCTTGGCGCGCACCAAGCAGCGGGCGACGTACAGCGAGCAGCGAGCAGCGAGTGTGCGTGAGTACGCGAGGGTCCGGACAGCAAGCGCCACGAGAAATTGCCTTCGCGGCCGAGCTGCGGCCATGTTCTCGCGAAATTTTGGCGCTTGCTATGGACAGCGAGAGCTGGCCACGAGGACGGCGAGTGCACGCTGGAGGCTGAAAGGATCTGGCGGTATTCCAACGGTGGGCAGCGTCTCGACAGCGAGCCACGCATTCGCATTCGCAGCCGACAGTCCTCAAGCGTCCGGGAAGAACACCCGACGAGTGTTCTCGTACACTTGGGCAGCCAGCACGTCCATCGGCTCCCCACGCACGCCGCTGAGCACTTCAAGCACTTGGCTGTGGCGTGGCAACGAGCGCGTGTCAGCGTCATGTGTGAGTACTGATAGCCACGACTTGCGTACATGATCGCGCACGGCTCGTTCCGCCCCTTGACGAGGCATCCGCTCTCGTACTTCTCGGCCTTCTTGGAGGGCCATGATGTCTTGACGTGGCTGAAACCTGCGTGCGTGGATCGGATATCGCACCACGGAGCGTCTGTGGCAAGACACAAGGGCCGAAAATGGCCGTGAGCGTCAAGACAAGTCGATGGCAGAGTAGTCTCCACCTGCTTACCGGTCTCGATCATGAGGCGGTCGAGCGGGATCGCTTTGGCACACGCGAGGTTCTCCGCAGTCTTGAGCGAGCACCCATTCACGCCTAGCCCATCGCAAAGAGTGAGCGGCGGAGCTCGGAGTGCAATGATGCGGAAGTGGGAAGGCCACGCACCAATGAAGAGTCCGAGCTCGACCAGCTTGAGCATCTCGTCCATTTCGCCCGTGAAGGAGTGGACAACTCCGTTCGTGAAGCGGGATCTGTTGGCGGCGATCATCTCTGGAAGCACCATGCAGACAGAAAGAGAGAGAGAGAGAGTTAGCGCGAAGCTCACGAACTGAAAGTAGCATATCCGAGGCCGTCAAGGCCGCGCTGGGGCCCCTATCTCACCGTAAAAGTCGCCGCCCGTGCTGCGGTTGTGCAGGAACATGGGGAGCTTGGTCTTCTCGGCCAGCAGGAACTGCTTCTCAAAGTACTTGCGCTGCGTCTCCTTATCGCAGAACTCAAGCCGGTCGTAGTCCAGTCCGCACTCGCCGATCGCCACCACCTGCACATTGACCGGGTGAGACCAACGTGAGTGCTCCGTACGCGAGTCCACCAGCCTTAATGACCTGTCGCAGCGAGTACTGACGCCGTCTGTACCTTGCCCTCGCGCGCGCCTTCCTCACAGGCGGCGACAAGCTGCTCGAAGTACTCGTCCGGGCTAATGCCGGCCGCGTTCTGCTCAAACTCACCGCATCGCGTCGGGTGCACACCCACGGTGCTAAAAAGCTGGGGCTGGCCGCGCTGCTCGGCCGTATGCGAGTGCCTGCGGACCAACGCCAGCGCCGAGCGACTCTCCTCGAGCGAGCCGGCTGCAGCCATCCCCACACCGCAATCCTCGCTGTTAGAACCCGTGGACGACCGGACTCAGGCTCTGTGCTCTACTACCAAGGCATACTCACCAGTGACGATGATCTTGTCAACGCCATTGTCGCCCGCGCGCGCCAAGACAGTGTCAAAGTCGTCCTGAGGCGAACAACAGCACGTTAGCACGTCCCAATGCAAGCCGGCGTCTTGAAGCCTACAGATGCAAGCAGAAAGCGAACCTGGTGGCGCTGCTTGCCACGGTAACTGCCAGTGAACACGGGGTCTGTCAGGTTGGCGCCAATGTCGATCATGCGCCGCAGCGTCCGCTCCGCCGTCGCCATCCCCGCCGCCATTTTCGCACTGCGTGGCATATCCAGGTGTGGACGTTAAGTACGCATATCTTCACAAGGTACGATTTCGTAGGTTCGAGGGGAAAGTTGAAGTTTTCAGGCTCCTTGATTTGGCATACAAATCGCAAGTCAACGACGGCGGAAAGCGCGCCAACATGACGTCCATTGGCGCGCTTTTTCATCTACGACTGTTCTGGGCGCCAGTGTTGCCTTGCACTCGCGCATTTGCAGCTGGCATGGCGCGCGGTAAGTGGCTCTCAAGCGCCGAGCGAGAGCGGATCCTGCAGCTGCAGCGCGAGGGGCTGGGGGTCAGCGCCATCGCCGCGCGAGTGAACCGCAGCTACCACTTTGTGTATCGACACCTGCGCGACAAGTGCCGCGTCAAGCACGGTCGCGACGAAGATGACCTTGCGCTGGACCAGGACAGTAAGCGGCGCAGGCAGGACGACACCAACGCCGGCGGGGAGGGCCCACGCCCCATGAGTGAGTGCTCGCCAGAACCATCAACGTGGGCTTGTCCGCGCTACAAAGCGCTTGTCGTCAGCGTGTCCCCGATGACTCGGGGGCGAATGGGCATAGCATCTGCGGAGACTCGAGGTGCGCTTACCGCAGCCACGGAGATCGGCGACGATCCGTGTGGGCCTCTCTCGTTCGATGCGCTCGTCCCGTCCGGCCTGCTCCCATTCGACCTGCCGGCTCATGTGGACAAGATGCAGAATGCATCAGCCAGCGGTCTCCTGCTTCCGCTCGAAGAAATCTACGACGACGAGGGCCTACTGGAGTCCAGCGCTGAGCCTCCAGGGTCGTCAAAGCCCTGTCCAAGGTGGACGAACCTCAATGAGGACCCTCCAGCTCCAACGCACACTGTGGACCTGATCGAGCCCGAGCAAGAGGTGGAGATCGCGAGCCCGGACCTTCCAGGACTCCACTCCAATCTCCAAAGCGCGATCCGTCGTCTAAGTCGCCAACGCTCCATCAGCCTCGGCGACGCGCAGCTCCTGCAGCTGCTGGCCCAAGCCAACGTGATCTTGGTGTCGAGGGAGCAGTCAAGTACCAGGGACTGTTCTCCCTCTCTCTGGGGTTGCGAGCCGCCGAGATGACCGACGGACCGGCCTATTTATCCCGAGAGCCAAAACCTCAGCCAGCCACTGTCGTGTTCCCTGCCAACGACGCGAGCCCAAGCGCCGAGAGGATTTACATGGCGGTGCTGTACTTGTTTGGCGCTTATGCGTTCGAGTCGTTGCTGCTGCAAGCTTCGTGTGCCGAGTCCTTTTTTTATGGTTACTACGCCCTAACTCGAAGTGACCGGCGAGCACGTCTTGGGCTTTTTCACCAGGCTCTCGGCACTCTTGGCTTCCTCTAACTCTAATTTGCGCTTCGCTATCAGCGACGCCGACAGAGAAGAAGAAGTTGACGACTCGGCCGCTCCGTTCGGCGCCCCATTCGCCTCCCCGTTCTCACGGTGGCTCACTTGGTCGCCGGCGTCACCGTCGCCATGGCTGTTCGCAGTCTTCTCGCTCGCGTCGCTCGACTTGAGCGTGATCTGCGGCACTGACGTCGACTTGACCACCATCTTGAGCTTCTTCTTCTTCTTGTGCACAAGCACGCTGCCACCAAAGAATGACTGCGAGTCATCCTCCGACTTGGACGGCCGCTCCGGGAGCTTTAGCTCGTGCTCTTCTTCGTCCTCGGGACGAACCTCGACCGCCCCGTTCGCCTTGTGGCTGTCGCCGGGCTTGGCGTCCTCGCTCTTGTCAGTGGATGAGGTCTTGGCCGAGCTCTCGTCGTCGTCGTCCTCGTAATCGACGAGCTTCAGCGACTGCGGAGGCGTTCGGCACGGGATTTCTTCATCCGATAGCGCATTCTTGCCGAGACCCGGAGTAAACCCGCCGGGCGGCGGTCGATCGTCGTCATCCTTCTCCCAGTACATCTCCTCTTCCGCGTCGATTGCGCTATTCTCGACAAACTGCGGCGGCTTCCCCTGGGCGTCAGGGTCTCCGCTGCCGTTTCGGACGTCCATGTCGGCGCTCGGAGCGCCAATGTGGTGGTCTACGTACCGCACGCGGATAGCGTTGAACACGATCGGGCACTCTGCCTTGTACGTTTCGTAGAACTTGGTGTACACGTGCTCCACTAGCGCCGTCATGTTGGTCTGTTGATGTGATCAAACCACAAGCGTTAGATTATAAGACCCGCCAAGCTGCGCCTCGTCGGTATCTTCGTTTTCTGAATGCCGCGCACCTTTTCAATGAACGCGACAAGCTCCAGGATCGCCGAGCTCACAGCGCCGGTGTTGCTTTTCCCGACTTCGAAATTTGAAAATGCGGCGGCGAGGAGGTTGTTCTGGATAATGAAGCGCGAGAAGAAAGCCTCAGCACGTGCAGCGCATGCCTTGAGGAACTTAACAGCGTCTGGCGGAAGCATTAAGCACAGCACGGTTCGTCAGATTCACATTGTGCAGACAGACGTGCGGACCGAATGCAGGTGTGCGAACGTACGAATCACAAAGAGCTTGTTCTTGGATCGCAGCATCTGCTCGACGTACGCGGCGATGGGCTGCCGCCCAAACAGGTACTTAATGCGGTAGCCGTGGTTCTCCGTGCAGAACGTCAGCAGCTCCATGACGCTGTCGTGGAGGTCGAACAGCACGGATGACTCCGCGTCTTCAACGGACGTGTACTTGAGCGGCTGGAGCAACCACTGCATGTAGTTCGGGTACAGCACATTCAAGAACTTGTCGTCCTGTGACCAATACAGCAAAATCACACCAAGTGGGTCAGCACATCATACCATCAGCAGCAACATGTGCCATCACTTGCGCGACTGTACCTGGCCGAGCGGGATGCGGAATACTTCGCGTAACAGTGTGAACAGCTGCACGCGCGTGGATTCGAGACGCTCGAATACCACGAGCAGCGCCATAAAAAGCGAGGAGCCTGGCTTCCAGGCGAGCCTGTCTTTATCGGACGTGGGCGGTGCAACGCACTTGCCTTCGCTCGCCAGATACGCGCGAAGGCGATCGGGTCCTTGGTACACCAGCAGCGCATTCAGGATGTCGACAACCTGTGTGATGTCCTTGGTCGACGAGTCCGCGCCGCCCAGAATGCCGCCGAACGCCTCGAACAACGTGCCGTCCCCGAACAAATTCTCAACGAGCTCGCCGAACGCTGGAGGAGGGCCGAAAGGTCCGTCGCGGCGCTGAGGCGCAAACCTGTCGAGCGGCCGAGTTGTGCGGACAAGCCGCAGCACTTCCTTCAGCAAGCCAAGTCCATCGGATCGCTTGTCGACGTCTTGGACGAGCTTTTTCCTATTCCCAGCCAGTTGAGTCAATCTCGAGTGAGTACGGCGGTATCAAGTCACGACAGCAGCCGGCCAGCCTGAAGGCACTTACATCTCCGCCCAGTACTCCTCGGTCTCGGAAATGTACGTCAGGATGTGGTAGTTGTTCTCGTTGACCATGTGGTCCAGCAGGATGACCGTCCCGTCCGGCAGCGAGCGCACCAGCACATTATCCTTGATGACGTGGATGCGGAAGTTCATGTGTACGCGCTCCAGAACCGACTGATCCGGAATGGGGATCACCTGGTTCCGACCAAAGGCAAGTAAAGACTCGAACAGTCAGCTACAAAGTGATACGCACCACAACTCCGCAGCTGGTCGGGCCACGCACCTCCTTGTGGTTCATGCTGGCCTCCAGGTCGGCACGGAAGTCCATCTCTTTGAGTAGCCCGGGGTTGTACCCAAGCACGCCGACTACCGAGAGGAAGTTGTCGTCACTCAACAGGACCTCGATCAACGAGCGGTCGCACAACTCGACTGTCATAGGGAGATGAGCACCACCATGTACGTCAGTGTTGTTGATCACCGAGCAGCCACCCAAGCTCTAGCAGACGTACGCAGCGCGTAGAACACGTTGAAGATGTTGTGCAACACGGCCTTGTCCCCGTCGAGCTCGCATAAGTCGAACATGTCGAGTAGCTTGACGATGTACGCGCCATCCTGCTCAGTCAGTCGACCACCACCACCAGCAGTTCCGTGAGCGTCACCCTGCCTCCACCGGCATGAAACGGCCCCACTCAAGGCCCCCTCACCTTCTCCAGCAGGCTCTCGACCACTCCGGTGCGCACGCTGAACGTCACCCGCGCCTTGAGCAGCATCAGCAAGTCCTCGAGGTGCTCCACGTCACATGGCGGCAGGTCCTCCCGCCTGGTCCTTCGCCCACCGCAGACACCTCATCAGCCCCGGAACGAGCCACCACCGAGTGCTCAGGCCCGATAGACGTACTCCCGCGCGCCGTCCGACCCGAACTCGGCCAGGAGTTCGTCCATGGCGCCGCTCCCCTTCCTCCCCCCGACTTCTCCGGACGTCCCGGGCGATAGGCAGCCAACTCACAGACGACCAGACCACCCACGGGACCGCCGCGCTCGCCTCTTCCTCTGCGTCCGTCGCACTCCCGCGCTCGCACTCCCGCAGACGCAGACGCAGACGCCGCTCCCGCCGCCGTCTTTTCCCGACAGGAAACGCGTCGCTCGTTTCCCCCGCCGCTGGCAGTTTGTGCGCGGGCTTTTCTTCTTTTTCGCCTTGCTGTTTGGTCACCAGTTTGGTTCACCTGCGGCGACAGAGTGATGGTCTGTGTTGTCCCAGAATATTTGATTCAAAATGAAGCCTTTTTCAGCGAATCGCAGCTCCTTATTCCTCCGATTTTGTCCAATCAAGCGTCGACTGGTCTTCGCCCCTGCACTCGTAGCTCGCTGATACTTGGCGCCAGCGAATCGCTCAGCACAACAACATGGCCGCGCGGGACTTCGCGCATCTCCAGACGGTGAGGCGCTCGGCTCGCCCTGGTGGCGGCGGCGGCGGCGGTCAAGGGCCGCCAGCGCTCGCTCAAAACACTTCCCTTCCGGGCCGTCGGCGGCGGCGGCGATCGTGGAGGACGCGGGACTAACGGACGCGTCGCTCGCTGCGATAGCAGGACAATGCCGAGGTGGAGCGGTCGGTGCTGTCGCAGGAGGTAGGCAGGCGGGTGCCACACTGGAGGAGATGACGGACCTGCGGAGCTAAGCGCGCTCACGTCTGGCTAGGTTGAGGTGCTGCGCAACCGGCTCGGCCTGCGCCAGGTGGACGTGTCGAAGGAGTGCGGTGTGAACGCGAGCATGCTCTCGCAGTGGATGCTGGGCCGGTACAAAGGCAACGTCGGACGGGTGAGCGGCGCGTGTTGGGGTGATAGTCGCTGCTTTGTCAGTTCCTGATTGCCGTGCCGCTCACTGTGGCGCAGATCAACGGCCTGATGGAGTCGTGGCTGATCCGTCGGCGCGGCGGCAAACCCATGGACAAGACCATGTGTACGGCCGGATGTTCGCTGTCAAGTGCATGGCCTGGTCAGCCGCATGCGCTTCCGGGTCTAACGGGTGCGGTGCTTCGAATGCTGCAGTTATGAGCTTGACGGCGACATCTCCGAAGCTCAAGCGGAAGCTGGACGACCTCAACGACCCGAACCAAGGCGCAAAGAGGTGCTGTGCTGCTCCTCGCCTCAAAGTGTGCGGTCACAGCCCGGAGTTCTCACACGTGTGTCGGCTGATATGCGTGGCTTTTGCGGTGGAATCGCACGCAGGACGACGTCGGCGCTTCTAGCGCAGCGACGGCTATACAAGTACCCCAAGGTTGGGCTCGGATGACGATCTCGCCTGCTGTCAACACTCTCCAGTCGCTCACCCGTTCCTAACCCGCAGTTCCCCGCAAGCAAGACGCTGCTGATCCCGATCCGGATCGACGTCGACGTCGAGGGATACCGATACATTGACTCGTTCACGTGGAACCTGTACGTGCCTCGACGCGTCAAGCACGTGCATGTGAGGCACTGACACTGCTGCCACCAAACAATCCGTGCAGTTACGAGCAGGATGTGACTCCAGAGGCGTTTGCAGCTGCACTCGTGCACGATTTGGACCTACCCGAGGTGTTCCACAAGCCGATCAAGAGCTCGATCGAGACGCAAGTGGACAAGGCGCGCCGCACGAAGCCCTGGCACGAGGCGGTGACGAACGAGAGCCTGCACCCGATCTTTATCAACCTGCGCATCAACGACACGATCTTCATCGACCGCTTCGAGTGGGACCTCAGCGACCCGCACAACTCGCCGGAGCAGTTCGCACAGGGCGTGTGCGAGGACTTGGTGCGTCACTCTCCATTTCTCGCTTCTTTCATGTTGTACGATGCTGAGTGGTGTCAACTCATCGTGTGAGCAGGGACTGAGTGGGGAGTTCGAGGCGCAGATCGCCTTGTCCATTCGGGAGCAACTGCAGGACTATTCGCGCGTGCGTCCATCTAATCTCTCCTGCGCGGCTGGTTCTCGATTGTGGTGGCTGATAGGAACGCGTGTGATCGTGCGTACGCGACAGCTCATTCGTGAAGGCATGAAGGACCGGGTAACGCGGTTACCGCCCGTGACGCTGCCGTTCCGGGATCGCGCCGACGTCGATGCGTGGTCTCCGTCCGTCAAGTATGTGCTCGCCGAAGACATTCCGCAGCTGGAGCGCGACGACTACAAGCGCATGCGGCCCAAGTCGCAGAGCACGATGGTCAAGCTGCCTCCGCCGCCCGCACCGAAGCCCAACCGACCGCCGAAGCCCGTCAACACCTTCCTCATGTTCTGCCGGTTGGTTATTGACGAAGTGCCGATTCTTGCGATTGCCAACATCACTAATGGCGATGCATGTGTGCCCCAGACAATGGAGGAAGAAGATCATGGTTGACCACCCGAACACGAGCGCCAAGGACGCGTCCAAGATCCTCGGCGACATGTGGCAGAAGCTCTCGGAGGAGCAGCGCGCCAGGTGCGGCCGCCCTGCTTCCTCTATCTCTCGATCGTGGGATTTTCTAACGTGGTGTTCATGCTGCAACCAGCTACATCCCAATCACGGACCAGGAGAACCAGCGGCGGCTGAACGAGTGGCGGATGAAGGAGAACCTCCCCGTGACCGGGACGGTCGTGTCGGCTGCCGCGACACTCGCGAGCCCTTCGTCCCGAGCGACGCACGCATCGATGCCGATGGCAGCCGCCTCGGCTTCTCCGTCCACGTTCTCGGCCTCGCAGGCGTCAACGCCGCGCATCGCGCCCATGGTGCCTGGCATCGACGACGAAGGCGACGAGGACGACGAAGACGATGGAGAGGACGAGGAGGAGGAAGAGGGCGACGACGACGACGAGTTGGACCTGGACGCGCATTTGTAAGGCGCGGAGGAGCAGAGGAGGTAGATCGAGAGAGCAGCAGAGAGGAAAGAAGACGTTGGCGAGTGCGAATGCACTCGCTCGAGCTGAACCACAACCGACAGATCCGCTCCATTGCCAACGTTCTCAGCTGTGTGTGTCGGTCTCGGCGGCGTCGACGGGCGGCAGCCGCCACTTGGACTGGTAGTAGTGGCTCTCGAGCTCGAAGAGCGCGGACGAGATGTCGGAGCTGAGGTGCGCGACGTTGGCGTCCACGTCGTCGCAGCGCTTGTAGAGGTCCTCCATGGTGGCGTCGACCGTCTGGTTCATGCCCTCGAAGTCGCCCAGCGCCAGCGACAGCTTCATCTCGGACACGAGCTTGAGCAGCGACTCGCTCGCCTGCACCAGCGTCGTGGCGTAGATGGCGCTCTGGAAGCCCTCGCGCGTCGTGTTGCTCTTGTCCTTGATCTTGGCCGTCTTGATCAGCCCCTTGAAGTTCTCCACCAGCTTCTCCACGTTGTTGTCCAGCCGCTGCCGGTACTCCTCCGCCATGGCCGTCAGTCACCTCCCACCGCCCGTCCTTCCTTCCTTCCTTGCTTCCTTTGATGCAATCGCCAAAAAGCGGATGGAAGCTCGTGTGGTCCACATGTATGCAGGCAAATAACATACAATAGTGTACACCACTTCATTTACTCTCTAAATGATGTCCGCCACGTAGTATCGGGAAAGATCTCACTCGCTGCTGCTCAGGGTCGCATCGAATGCCGATTCCCGCCTCCAACGAACGCCGCGGCCAGGCCGAAGGCGCATGTCCGATGGTCAGATGCCGAGGCATGAGATTCACTCGCGGTAAATATAGCGCTCGGGTCGCGAGGTGGCGGTTCATGGAGACTCCCTGGGTCGTTTCGCCATCGGGTCGTTTCATCATCCTAGACTAGGAGAACAAGGTTTTATACGGTAAAACCTCGCCCGCCGGCTGCAGGGAGCCTCTCAGTTCTTCAGTGCGATCATCCAGCAACAAGCGAGACGAGGTGCGTGGAGATGGAGGAGGTGGCGGCGGCGCGCGGCGGCGGTTGAGGACGCTTGTGCGCATGGCCGTGCGGCGCGCCGTGCTGTGCTTGATCTGAGGCAGCGTCTGCGGCTTCCGCGAGCTTCTGACTCACGCTGGAATGTGTTTTACGTGCCGGTTTCGGACGCAGCTTTTTGCTCTCCAACCCCCACTCTTCGACGAAACACTAGGCAACCATGCTGGCAGAACTGGTCGCGGAGGTGTGCCCGACGTCGGCGTCGTTCTTCGGCTTCATGGGCGTCGCCTCGGCGCTCGTCTTTGCCAGTACGTGGTCTTGTATTGTGTCGATGGGGGTGGTTGCCGCCTCGGCG
>JAADYF010000937.1:0-11482 GCA_023338175.1 Phytopythium delawarense | reverse complement strand
TGTTCGGGTCTTGCTCTAACAGCGCTCGTTGACCTGGTACTGATCAACCGACAACTCATTACTCGGACTGCAGAACCGACAAAGCGGGCGCAAGTACACGGCGATCTGGTTGATCTTGCAGACGGCGCACTCGCTTCTAGCAGAGGGCAAGACAGCTACGCAGGTTTGTCGGATTGTCGTGTCTTGCCTCGCGTCTTTCTTTTTCTCTCATAGCAGCCATGAACTGGTAGCGAGACGTATACTACTTGCATCCGTTCTTTCGCGGGCAAAGCGAGGCGGACGAGGCGATACTAGGTGAGGGATCTTGGCTTGATGCGTCGCGACCGGCATGCGTGAACTAACTGGTGCTGCCACGTTTAGATGCCGGGGGCATCCTTGGTGTTCCGCGGGGGTGCTTGAACATTGTCGGCGCAACCAAAGGCTGCTTCGCGGGTGACATCAATGTTCTGGTTCGATGATATGGCGCCGCAAGTCGCAACAGCGATCGAACATTGATTGCTCGAACTCACAGCCACCTCTTGCTCTTCTTGTAGCGAGACGGGCAATGGCACAACTGCGGTGGGGATGGAGAAACCTCCATCACACAACAGCTGCTCAGCCTCAAGCCCCACGAAATGTTCGATTCACCGGGCTTGTGCAAAGCGGAGTGAAGACTAACAACTTTGACTTGCATTGACGAGCAGACACAGCACCGCCGGATGCATCGTAGTGATCGAGAAGGACGGTATGAGCCGCTTCGCGCGATGTTGACCACGGCACAACTCACTCACCACTTCGAACGGGTGCTAGGGATTTTCAACCGTCTCAGGTGGCGCTCAACGTCATGAGGAGCCCGTAATTGTCGCGACAACGAAGTCTGACAGTGCTGGCCTCTTTCTCCCCCAGGGAGGACAAGTTTCACGAGCAGGTTCCGAGCATCCTCATCACAGGACGAGGCTTTCCTGACCTATCAACACGGTAAGTGCTCCGGCGGTGTGTAAGTCAAGGGATCGACTATTGCAATGATGCTGACACGTCAATTTGCCATTTGAAGCGCGTTTGTGCAACTTCTCAGCCGAGCTCTCGACATCCCAGTCCTTGGCTTGTGCGATTGCAACCCGTTCGGGCTTTCAATCATGGTAATGGAGACCCTGAACAGCTGTGCTGCGACGTGCGATTAATGAGCACTCGTTCGGTGCTTCATCAAGCTGACTTACAAGCTAGGCTCAGCGAGGATGCCCTTGGAGACCGCACAGCACGGTGAGGCGCACACTCGTCGTGAAGAATTGGCGAGATCTGTCGTTCATGCTTCGAAGTACTGATGAAACACTTTCAGTGGTGGATATCAAGTGGGTGGGGCTTCGTCCATCGCAAGTCGCTCCACTGGAGCTGCCGAGCGTCGCATTCAAGCCACTCAGTCGCAAAGACGTTGCTGTTGCTCGCGGGTTCCTTAATTCGCCGTTCATCCAGGTTCGGATGGTATTCGGCCGTGTGGTAACTGAATGGTTTGATGGCTTACGGGGTCAACAAACTGGAGTGTTGCAGTCTCAGACATGCTACGGAGAAGAAGTCGAGATGTGGTTCCAGGCATTCCCATGGAAGGTGGAATTGGAGGCGCTTCACCTGCTTGGTTTCGGCTTCATGACCCAGTTCCTCCAGCAAATGATCGTTGAGGGCAACTACATCTGATCACGGACGAGATTCAAGGCTGGAAATCGGAGTGTATGCCATACTGCTTTTCAGCGCTGCCTAGCAGCCCCTCGCGTTATTTAGGCCGTGAAAATTCCGATGCGGAGCGCAACGCTAGCGAAGTCGACAAACACGAATCGCAGCCAGAAGTACACCGCCGTGGCCAGTAGAATGGAGATCGGCAGGGCCGGTAACGCCTTCTTGTAGACTCCCAGCAAGAACAGGGTGCCGCCAAGTCCCTGATCGACCGCACCATGGAGAAGAAGAACATGACGACCGCCGCAGCCACGACCCATGGAGAAAATGGTGAGTCATGTCCGTGCATCCAATGGAGACGCCGCTAAAAGATGGTTGCTAGCTGTGACTTACCATGAGAATCGCGATCATGCACCCGACCATGGCGGAGAAGTCGTATTTGGCCGCGCGCGACACCAAAACACTGTAGAAGACGAAGTCTCCGAGCCCCAGCTTGATCGTGTCATCTTCGTCTGGTTGAAGGGAGGCACATGCTCGTCAGTTTCTGCTCGTGCGACTCCACGGCAAGCTGTCGCGCTTACCTCCTTGCTCGGTGATGTACTTCTGGCGCAGATCGTGCCACAGCTCCTCTTCACGGTTGCGATACCGCTCGACGATCTTGTCGATGCGACTGATGGCTGACGGGTTGTGCTTGGCGTAGAACTCGTGCAATCGCTCGCGCAGGAGGATCTCCCGCGGTGTCAATGGCGCAGCGGGCGATTGCTCTCGCTGCTGCGGCGACCCGAGTCGGAGCGGGATCTCGGACTCGCACTGGTAGTAGACATTGTCAGTGACAGCGGGGGAGTTCGGGTGCGACAAGAGCGGCCCGGAGTGCTGGCGGTGAATGTCGGCCTCGTAGAGCAGCCCTGAACGATTGCAAACGAGCATGTGAGTATCCGTATCCTTCGTCATGGCGAGCCGGACTCGGCGACTGACCCGGCAGCGGGCGTCCTTCTTGCTGAACAAGGTGCACGAGCCACTTGAGCGGGCCGCAGGGCGTGAGCACCGCGCACAGGTCGTAGAAGGCGAGCACAACGACCAGGGCCCAGGTGCTCCACTCCGGAAACTGGCTGAGCTGCCAGGCCATGATGACCGACGTGAGCACCAGGTACATCTGCGTGACCCCCTTGGGCGTGCCCTTCTGGTAAAAGATGGCCACGACGCCCACGACCGCGAAGTTGTACATGGCGAAGAGCAGCGAGAAGACGTCCACGGGCACGTGCATCTGCGTCGTCGCGATGATGACCATGTTGCCGCCCAGCATGCCCAGCAGCATGGCTGACGAGAGCATCATGTAGCCGATCAGCGCCTGCGAAGGAGAGGGTCTCGCGGTGAGCGTCGTTGCTCTCAACATGCCTACGCGCAGGAGATCGTTGGTTCTACGCACCCGATTGAAGTTGAACTTGTAGCAGAAGACGATCACGAAGGTCGCGACCAGGAAGAAGGACACGATCACCAGCGCGTTGACGAGGGCGTCCGCGAATTTGGTGCTCGCGGACGCGCCAGCGTCTTCGTCCGGCCCATAGATGAGATACGCGCTGCAGGCGGCAGTACGTCGCAGGTGAGTACAGGCAGCCTGTCATGGAGGCCCACATGATAGATAGGAGCGCGTACTCTGCGAGCGCCTGGGCCGTCGCCGGGTCCACCACGTTGAGCGACACGAAGCTTCATCCATCGGCGTGACAGCGAGAAGCGTCGGTCAGCTCCGAGGCGAAGGGAGAGAGGGTCGCGGCCAGGGGGAAGCCGCTGGCGACAGACGCACCTGGCGAGCAGCATCGTGACGACCACGGGCGGCACGACGGCCGAGAAGGAGCCGATCGAGTGCAGCAGCTCCTCGTGCGTGAAGGCGTCGCCGCCGTCCGCCTCGCGCTCCTCGCGCGGCGGTAGCAGCCGCTCGCGCACGTCGTCCGCCGCCTCGACCTCGTCCCTCCCGCGACTGCTGCGCGCCATGTCTCCGCCGTCGGGCCCGACTCGGGGCGATCCGGGGGGCGGCGCAGACGTAGCAGGCGGAAGAAGAACGCCTTGCAGATGCAGATGCTGGTGCTGGTGCTGATGGGTCTGCCAAAGATAGCGGCGTCAGGCGCGCTCGCGCGACCTTCGGACGACCTGAGCTTGGCATCGGGGGGATTATCGACCACTCAGACGGCGGATCCCTCGCTTCCTGCCCTTTGATTGGCCGAAACCGCTTCAAGCTCGCGTGAGACCGATCCGAACGGTCACGGGCGATGCCGCGGCCGATGCGGCGAGAGGCCGACCAAGTCGACGAGTGAGCGGCCGAGGCGAGGAGCGAGCGGCCAGGCCGAAAGACCGACGCAGCCGCCAGCCAAGCAGACGGACGGACATGTCGATCGTGTACGCGCTGGTGGCGCGTGGGCAGCACGTGCTGTGCGAGCACACGGACAAGAGCGGCAACTTCCCGACGGTGACGCGCGCGGTGCTCAAGCACCTGGCGGAGCACGAGGCGAGCAGCGCGGCGACGACCAAGAGCGTGTTCCCGTACAACGAGTACAACTTCTTCTTCCTGCACGACGACGGGCTCACGTACATGTGCATGGCGGAGGACCGCGTGCACGCGAGCGTGGCCTTCATGATGCTCTCGGACGCCAAGGCGGCCTTCCTGGCGCAGTACAAGCAGCAGGCGCGCACGGCGCTGGCGTACGCCATGGCGGCCTTCAGCGGCGCGCTAGACGCGCTCATGAAGAAGTACGACAACTACAAGGTGGAGACGCCGCTGTCGCAGGTGCGGCAGAAGATGGAGCGTGTCAAGATGCTCATGATCGACAACGTCAACCAGCTCATGGAGCGCGGCGAGAAGATCGACCTGCTCGTCATGCGCACCGACAAGCTGCAGCAGGACGCCATGAAGTACGAGAAGACGGCCAAGAAACTCAAGAACGTCTACTGGTGGAAGAACATGAAGTACTGGGTCTGCCTGCTCGTGCTCGCCGTCGTGCTCGGCTTCGTCGTCTCCTTCCTGGTCTGTGGCATCGACTTCTCAAGCTGTGGCGCGCGGATAGAGTCCGCGTCCAAGGACCAGCTCGCCAAGGCCACGGGTTGGGCCGATGGGGTCGCCGACGCGGCCGCCACCAGCATACCGACGCCAACGGGGGTCGTGGGCAGCAGCGTGTGACGTTAGACAGGTGGGAGGCATACGCAATGTACGGACGGACCAGTAAGTGGGGAGCAGGGGGATCATGGTGGTGTTCGCGTTACTCAAGCCGCTAGCGAGCTCGCCGCGGCGGGAGGAAGCCCTGGATGCGCTCACATGTCCCCGGCGTCGGCCGTGGAGGCCTCGGCCGCCTTGAGCAGCGCCTCCGTCTCGGCCTGCGTGAGCTGGCGGTGCACGATCTTGCCGCTGGCGTCGCGCGTGACGGTGGTGAACTCGAGCTTCTCGGCGCTGGGCGTGGTCGTGTCCATGGTCTTGCCCATGACCTTGACGGCGAAGGCGAGCGCCTCGTCCACCGTCATGCCCTCCTCGTAGTCGCTCTTGAGCATGCTCTTGGCGGCGCGATTGTTGGCGCCGATGGCCGTGGCCTTCCAGCCGCCGTAGTTGCCGCTCGGGTCGCTGTGGTACAGCTGGAAGCCGTGGTGGCGGTCCCAGCCCGCGTACAGGAAGGACACGCCGAAGGGCCGCTGGCCGCCGAACTGCGTGTACGCCTGCTTGTAGTTGCAGATGGTCTGCACCAGCTGCTCGCACGGCTCCTTCTCCTGGTACGCCAGCTCGTAGCGCTGCGCCGACAGCCGCGCGTAGTTGACCAGGATGTTGGCGTCGGCCGTCAGCCCGGCCACGGCGCAGATCAGGTGGTCGTCCAGCTTGATTGTCTTCTCGCTCGTCTTGCTCGGCGTCAGCAGCTTGGACACCGTCTTCTTCTCCGCTACGGCCGTCAGCTCGCGCGTCAGTCGGTGCGTATCCACGCAGGCACAGCATCAGGTCCGCCGCTACAAGCTCGCGAGCGTACGTACCCGCGATCACGATGCCGTCCTTGGCGAGGATGCCGACGGCCGAGCCGGCGTTGTTGATGGCCTCCATGGCGTACTCGACCTGGAACAGGCGGCCTGCAGCGCACGCGGCGGCGTCAGACAGCGGCCCACGACCAAAACAAGGCGGCGAGAGAGCATGAGGACATGGGGACGCACCCTCGGGCGAGAAGGTGGTCGTGCGGCCGTCATATCGTCGCGACATGGTTGATCACGGGCGGCGACGGCGGGGGCTGAGCTTCTTCTGGAGCTTCCAAGCTTTGGCGCTTTGCTTTGGATTTGGAGGGGGAAGGAAGGATCGCGGGCGGTCCCGAATTGGAGCGACTGCATTTTCGGGACGGTCCCGAATACATAGTTTCGACCAATCAGAGCGAGGAAAAGAGTTTGGGCCAATCGAAAACGTCATTGACGGGCAAAAGGCGCGCCGCGTCACCCCGAGAGGCGGTGCGTCACGCACCAGATAGCGCCGAATGGCTACACTGCATCCCAACTTCAAGGCGCTCGCCGACTCGGGCGAGGCAGCGCGCGCCTCCGAGCCCCGCGCGCCTCTAGCGGCGCTCAGTCCGAGTCCGAATCGCCGCCCAGCAGGTTGAACACGTTCTTGACCTTGGTGGACGCGGGCGGCGCGAGCTTGGCCTGGGTACCAACAGTACAGCACGCACACTCGTCAGTCACTCACTCGTCGCTGCAGATGGCGTCCGCGCAGTCCACACGCACCTTGGGCGGCTCCGTGCGCTTGGCGCGGGGCTCCGTCTTGCGCGTCGCCGGGGCCGGATCGTCCTTCTTCGGGCCCGCTGCGCGCTCCGGGAGCTGGCGCCCGGGGCCACGCCCGCCCTCCACGCGGCGCTCGGAGTGCGCCTTGTCGCCACGGCCGCGGCCGCGACCGCCGACGCGCATCGCCCCGTCGTCGTGGCTGTTCTTGCGCGAGACCGGGCGGGCGGCGTCGTCGTGGCTGCCCTTGCGGCCGTGGCCGCGCTCGTGCTTCTTGCCGGCCGGTGCCGCCTCGGCAGCAGACGCGGCGTCGGCCTCCGCCTTGGCCTTGGCCTCGGCCTTCTCCTTCTTCTCCGCCTCGCGCTTGGCCTTGAGCGCCTCCTTCTCCTTTTTCCGCTCCAGCTCGCGAGCCTTCTGGCGCTCGAGGTACGCGGCCTCGTCGCGCGGCTTGGCGTCGCCGAAGATACTCGGCTTGGAGGCCGCGCCGTCCTTCGGCTCGCTCGACGTGGATCGCGGCAGCAGCGAGATCTTGCGGCGCTCGCGAGGGTTCGCGTCGACCGCCGGTTCGCTGCTCAAGGCGGAACGTCAGTCAGCGGCCCCTCTCTATCGCGGCATTGGACAGCCGGCACGCACCGGGAGCGGTCCGCGCGCTTCTCCGTGAACCACGAGTTCTCCGTCGGGCGCGACTTGCGGTCGCGGTCGCGCGCGGTCGCCACGTCGATCTTGATGGCGCGGCCGTCCGCTGACTGCCCGTCGAGCGCCAGCGCGCGCACGAGCGCCTCGCGGCTGTCGAACTCGACGTACGCGTAGCCCTTGGGCCGGTCCAGCTCGAAGTCGCGCGGGAAGTGGATGTCGCGGATGCCGTCGGCGCCCAGGAAGTCGGCCAGGTCGTCCTCGCTCATGCGGAACGGCAGGTTGCCCACGTACAGCTGCCGCGCCACGCCCCGTCAGCATCGGCAGCGCCTCCAGGGGGCATCACAGCGCACATCGTACCTTGTACGGCGGTTGGTCGGGCACCGGGTTCTTCGGCCGCTCCTCGCGGGGCGGCCGGCTGTCCTCGTACCCTCCGCGGCGGTCATTGTACCCTCCGCGGCGGTCGTCGAAGCCCCCACGGCGGTCGTCGTACCCTCCGCGGCGCTCCTCGTACCCCCCGCGGCCCCCGCGGCGGTCGTCAGCGTCCCCGCGCGACCCCCGCGGCGCGCGGTCATCTACGCCCACCACACGATCGAGCGCCGGCGTCAGTCCGCGCCGGCGTCCACCGGGCTCAAGGCTCTGCGGCCGGCGGTGCTCACCGTCGTGGCGCAGCTCGCGCTTCTCGATCTCCTCCTCCGCGATCGGCTGCTTCTCCTCGACGCTGCCAAACGCACGAGCAGCAGGCAATGCAGGCGTCAATCCCCCTCGTCCGCCCGCGTCCCTCGTCCCCCGCCGCGGCCCACGCACGCCGGCAGCTTGGGCGCCACGGGCATGGGCGGGAAGTCGGCGTCGTCGTCGTCCGCCCACGAGCTGGAGCCGCCGCTGCGGCCGAACGCCAGGTTCTGCGCCATGGTCTGCTACTGCTGCTGTTGCTGCTTCTTCGGCGAAGCGAGTCGATTGATGGGCAGCCAGATGAAGGGGAGCCAAAGATTCGAGCATAGTGAAACCAAGCCAAACACAAAGGAACTCGTCAATGTCGCGGCGGAACAGCAGGTGGTTTTGTCCTATCCGACGCGTAGCGGGTAATGGTCCGCCGATTCAACCGTTACCAAGTAGAAAATGTGGCAGTTGATCGATTCGTTCACGGTTGATGGTCGATTGAAAAGAACACCTTGACTCGATCTCACTATTGGGTGACGAACACGATGCGGTGACCTAACGGAAATCCACCGACCATCACGCAAGTCAGTGCAGTTATTCGTTCGAATCGTATCGGCCATCAAACCTGCACCAACCAAAGCGCGGCGGCTCCCACTGTTACCACCCGAACAGTAGACCCTCTTCGTTTTGGAGCTGCCCATGCCTCGCCAAGCGTTGGTTGGCCCTGCCACTCGACCTGCTCCTTGACACATCGCTGTTGCCGCCTCCAAGCGCCTTCCGCGTCGTCCCAAGGCCTCCGCACCTCCGTGACAAACGACAGACATGGGCGGCGGGTCCAAGATCATCAAGGCGACGGCCGGCAAGCAGATCCAGCGCGCGACCAGGAAGGTGACCAAGAATGCGGCCAAGCAGAGCCGCAAGGTGAGCAGCGTGGCCAAGCCCAAGCGCGTCAAGGCGCGCGTGCTGCGCGCCGTCAAGGACAAGGAGCCCAAGCTGGTCGAAAACACCAAGAACCTGCTCGTGCTGCGCGGCAACAAGACCAACGAGGAGGTCAACCTGCTGCTGCGCGACCTGGTGAGTGCTAGTACACGTCGCTTGCTGCTTCGGTTGTGATGGCGACCGGCTGACGCTGTGGTGTGTGGCCGTCGCCCTGCTCGCAGCGCATGATCAAGGCGCCGTTCGCCAAGATGATGGGCAAGAAGAACGACATCCACGTGTTCGACGACGAGAACAAGCTCGAGTTCCTGGCGCAGAAGAACGACGCGAGCCTCTTCGCCGTGGGCAGCCACACCAAGAAACGCCCGAGCAACCTCGTGCTCGGCCGCATGTTCGATGGTCACATCCTGGACGTGATGGAGTTCGGCTTCTCCAACTTCCGCTCCATCGACGCCTTCAAGTGCAAGAGCAAGAAGGCGCCGGGCTCCAAGCCTTGCTTCGTCTTCTCGGGCGACGAGTTCGAGAGCCGCGAGCCCTTCATGAAGCTCAAGAACCTCCTGCTTGACATGTTCCGCGGCACGGTCGTGCCCAGCGTCAACGTCAAGGGCCTGGACCACGTGATCGTGTGCACGGCCTGGAAGGAGCAGGTCTTCTTCCGCTCGTACTCTGTCGACTTCAAGAAGGGCGACGATTCGCACCCGCGCGTCGAGCTGGACGAGATGGGCCCCCGCTTCGACCTGCAGTTCCGCCGCCACAAGTTCGCCTCGGCCGACCTGATGAAGGTGGCCACCAAGAAGCCCAAGGGCCTGGCGCCCAAGAAGATCAAGAACATCTCGCGCGACGAGCTCACGGGCGACAAGCTCGGCCGCATCCACATGGAGAAGCAGGATATTTACGCGATGCAGAGTCGCCGCGTCAAGGCGCTCCGGAAAACCCCGGCGGACCTCAAGAACGGCGGCGACGACGACGGAGACGACCTCGAGATGGTCGAGGAGTAGACCATGTGGAGGCCTGCGCGCTCTGGCGACAACCGCGGCGGGACCCGCCCCGTTCGCTCCTTTTGGTCGGTCGCCTTTGCCATCTGCATGTTCCTACTTTAGAAATACAGATCCACGTTTGTTCGCCACGCCTCATCGAATGCAAATGCAACGATCTTGGTTGGTACGAGCCCCTCGCCTTCTACTAATCGCCCTTGGCTCACTTGAACGGCTTGATGAGGTCGTCGAAGTCGGTCACGAACCAGTCAGCTTCCTTCTTGACAATGTCGCGCGTCACGATGCCCCCGAACCCGACGAAGAGGTCGGCGGGCGGCCGCGCCTGCAGGTCCGTGACGCCGTCGCCGACCATGGCGACCTTCTCGTACCCGTGGAGCTTCTTGATGCTGTCGGTCCAACAAGCAGGGGTCCAGTCAGAACGCAGTCAAGAACGAAGAACTCGACTAGAGGAGACCCACACGTTGATCGCGTGGGCTTTGCCGCCGTCTCGGCTCGTCAGCTCCGTGTCGTCGAAGCCGCTGTAGTCGCCGGCGTCGTCGAAGAAGATCGTGTTGGCGTAGATGTTGGTCAGCGGGATGTCCACCAACTCGGCCACCGGCTCGATCATGACGCGGAAGCCGCCCGAGACGAGGAACACGTCGATGCTGTTCTTGTGCAGCGTCGAGATGAGCTCCTTGATGCCTGCTCGCGGAGCGCACGCGTCAGTCAATGGTCAGGCGCACAGCCAGCGACTCGGAGACGCACGCACCGCGCGTGAGCCGCGGCGGGTGCTGTTTGAGGCACGCCTTGACGTCGCGCTTGGACGGCTTGATGATCTCCAGGCGGGCGGCCAGCGCGTCCTCGAACTTGACGTTGCCGTTCATGGCCCTGGCCGTCAGCAGCACCACGCGGCGTCAGGCTCTCGGCTGAGTTCAAAGAAGAAGGGCGGCAGGCGGCGCGCACTTGGTGGTCCACTCCTTGACGGCCTGCCCGGCGCCGCAGTGCTCGGCCAGCACATCGATGCCCTCCTCCTCGCACACGGTGCTGTCCACATCGAAGCACACGGCACCCACCGACCGCCAGACGGCCTGCACGGACGCGGGCGGCGCCGCGCGGCTGGAGAGCCCGCGCTTGAGCGCCGACAGCGCGCGCGGCGGCTGCTCCAGCGGATGGTGATCCGGCCGAGGTCGCGCGGCCCAGGCAGTCGCCATGGCATCCAGAGGGTTGTCAGTCCGAGAATGAAGGCCGCGGCGGCGGGGAGAGCGGACGGCACCCATCACCACGCACCGGCGGACGCGCGAGGCGCAACAGGTGACGAGCACGCAGCATCTTTGCGAGCGGCGGAGGCGTCCAATTGGCGGTTCCCCCGAGGGGGGTGGTCCCCGACGCTTTAACACCGTTTGGCAATCGAATCAGAAAAGTTTTAACTCTAACCGTATTCGACCAAACGAAACGTCGTTTTGACCCCCCTCCGATGGACGGCCGAGCAACGTTTCGTTTGCTTACAAATATCAAGTGTACCGCTCGGCCATGACGTTTCGGAAACGTCGGCCATTTCGGGGGAAATGATTGGCCAATGGCCGATTACCGCTTATTTTTGAGCGAATCGCCGATCGCAAGAACGTCGTGAACAACGCACTGTGCGTGGAAATGTTCTCTAAATCACTTGGAAACGTCTTAGAAGCGTTCGAAACGACTTGGAAACGACTAAGAATCGACAGTCCAGTATTTTCGCTCAGTGATTTCGGACGGGAAATACCGGTTTGAGTGACGGTAGTATACCGAAAATTACTGTCCATGATGGCGCAAACAGAAAGCCTTTGGAAACGCATTCCCCTCTTACCCGGCAACACGGTCGAAGAATGAAGGTCCTTCAACATGGTCCGCTGACTATTGGGGGGGGGGGG
>JAADYF010000936.1:0-11504 GCA_023338175.1 Phytopythium delawarense | reverse complement strand
TATTGAGCTCAAGTTCCTGCCAGCCAACACCACCAGCAAGCTGCAGCCGATGGACCAGGGTGTCATCGCGTGCTTGAAGCGCGCTTACACAAAGATCAAAATCAGGAGGAGTGTGCGTCGGTTCCTGTTTCGCCAGCCGCAAGAGAAGGTGAATGTATTCACGGCCATGGCGTGGGCACACCAGGCGTGGAGCTTTATCACGCCGACCACCATTAGGAACTGCTGGGCGCACTCTGGTATTGTATCGGTTGAGTAGAAGGGGTCGCTAGCCCATGTGATCAGTTAATTCAAATGCACAGAAAATATACCCTTTATTCCGGATCGTACGTGTTTGCTACCGCTCGAAATTACAATCTAAAGCAGTACTTAGGGGCATCTGTTTTGTGCGCACAACTGAGATAAACTCCAAGATCTGTTTGGGTCCCACCTTCCAACACTGCCGAGGTCGACTGTATATTAATGTGTCAAGCGAGGACACCGCGGCATCACCATGGAGGTTCGAGCAATGTGCTCTGGACACGCGACTGCGACCAAGCAGCAAGGCGCTTCACCAAGCAGCAAGGTGCTTCGCAAAGCAACAAGGAAGATTCCACGTCAGTGCTCGTGCGGAGGGGAGTGGCATGATGAGCGCCTTGTCTGGGCGAATGCCGTGATGAATTCGGTGGAGGACGCACGCCAGACGTGCGCGTCAACGCAGAGGAGACAAAGCTCATGCACATGAGCGACGCCGCCAGTTGACGCGAGGCTGTGGTCTAGCTGATGGCGGCTGCGTTCCGGCTGTGATGCTTCAAGTTTGGGGCTGCACTGGAACGCACTCAGGTGGTCGAGGCATCTCTTGGTCCATTGTCCACTTTGGGCTCTAGTTGTGGGGATGCGATCCGCCCATTGCTGTCAAACACTGATCACAACGCAGTGGTCTCGGGCAGGACTTCCGATAGTCGTTCTGGTGGACGATCTCGGTGTTGAAGTCGGTTGGATGCCCGTCGGCGGTGCAAGTGCTGCAGCTCAACGCCGCGTCTGGGTCGTTGGATGCTGATTTCGTGGCGATTCCGATGACTCAACGTCGGGTCTCGGCGGCTCTATGCTACTGTCGTCAGCTCGGATGGCGTTGTGAGTGTCTGAGCTCTGGCGCGCGGACAGGTGATTGAGAGAAGGTTGACGGCACGATGGCTTCACGACGCGATCGATATCTATTTACTTGCACTTGGGGCCCAGCCGACGGCTGGAGAGACCTGTCTACTCTACCACTGGACGCTGGCGCCGTCCGCGACGGACCCGCAGCCGGCGCCTTCGCCGCAGCCGACGTCGGGCGTCGAGATGGGCTTGGCGGCCTTGCCGCGCATGGCGGCGCGGAACAGGTCGGCCTTGTACTTGCGGAAGAGCTTCTTGAGGCCGCCGCCGTTGAGGAAGTTCTCCTCGAGCTGCGTGAGCGAGAACTGCACTGTGTAGCCGCCCGCCGACACGCGGCGGTTGCGCAGGTCCACCGTCACCTCGGTGCCCTCGTCCACGCGCGCGTAGAACTCTTCGTCCGTGATGACGATGCCCAGCAGCGCGTTGTTCGGCTGGTTGCGCGCGTAGATGTACGCGAAGGAGCGCGCGATGACGGCCTGCACGCCCACGGCCTTGAGGCAGATGGCAGCCTCCTCGCGCGACGAGCCGCTGCCGAACGCCGAGCCGGCCACGATGATGTTGAAGCCGTCCTTGACCTTGGACACGAACTCGGGCTTGACGTACGCGAACGACTTGCTGGCCAGCACCTCCTCCTCCGTCTCGCACTCGGGCGGCCACAGCGGCGACGACTTGTTCAGGCCCATGAACTGCGCCGGGATGACGGCGTCCGTGTCGATGTTGTCGCCGAACACCTGCGCCTTGCCCGTGAATACGGGCGGCAGCTCGGCCTCGACCGCCGCGACGGCCGCCTGCTCAGCCGCCTGCTGCGAAGCCTCCGAGTCGTCGTCGCCCACGAGCACGGGCTGCGGCTGCGAGACCTGGTAGTCACCCGACTGCTTCTCCAGCTGCTCGGGCGTGAGCCAGTCGCGCAGGCGGTTGAACTCGTCCACGTCGATCGTGGCCAGCAGCGCCGTGGGGTCCGCCACCTGCATGTCGAAGCTCGAGGCCGCGACGACGGCCGCGGACGCCAGGTTGCCGATCGAGCCCTTGCCCATGCGGTTGCGGAAGTTACGGTTCTGGCTCGAGAGCCACACCTCGCCCTCGCCAGCCACGTCGGCGCCGATGCCGACGCAGTAGCTGCAGCCAGGCGCGCCGACCGTGAAGCCCGCCTCCTCATACACGCGGTGCAGGCCGAGCTCCTTGAGCTTGGCGATGATCTCGAGCGAGCCGGGCGTCACGCGGCGGTGGCCGCGCGCCACGGGCTTCTTGCCCGCGAGCATGGCGGCGCGCAGCACGAGCGCGCCGAGGATCAGGTCCTCCTGCGTGGTGGTGCACGCGCCGATGAAGCACCCGTCCAGCGCCATGCCGAGCTTCTCCGTGACCGTGACGCAGTTGTCGGGCGAAGGGTAGAGCGCGATGAGCGGCTTGATGGTCGACAGGTCGATCACGTGGTGCGCCGCGTAGCTGCAGCCGGCGTCGGGCTCGAAGAACTGCGCCTCGGTCGTGTGCGCGGCGTTGCCGGCGGCGACGCGGCCCTGCAGCACACGGTGCGTGATGGCGTCGGCCTGGAAGACGCCGGCGATAGCGCCGAACTCGGTGCTCATGTTGGCGACGGCGAAGCGCGCGTCGTCCGAGAGGAACTGGAGCCCTTCGCCGCCGTAGTAGACGGCGCGCTCGAAGGCCACCGTGTTGCGCTTGAGCTCGCCCAGGATGTGCAGGATGGCGTCCTTGCCGCCGATGCCAAAGGCCGGCTGGCCCACGAACTCGATGAAGACGACCTCGGGCACCTTGAACCACGTCTGTCCCGTGACGAGCGGCATGACGACGTCGCCGGCGCCCAGGCCGGCGGCGAAGGCGCCCATGCCGCCGGCCGAGCACGTGTGCGAGTCGGCGCCGATGACGATCTGTCCGGGCTGCGCGCGCTTGCGGGCGAACTCGGTGTGCATGATGGTCGTGTTGGGGGCCCAGAAGTCCGTGAGCCCGTGCTCGGCCGCGAAGTCGGTCGAGAGCTTGATGAGCGCCTGCTGCTTCGGCTCGTGGTTCACGCGCGGGTCCGTCGTGTGGTCCAGCGCGAGCCAGAATCGGTCCGGCCGGTGCAGCGCCGGCCGGCCGATCGACTTGTGCATCGTGTCCATGGCCACGAACGTGAGCTCGCTCGCGATCGTCCAGTCCGCGTGCACGCACAGCACGTCGCCGACCTTGACGGACGGCGTCGACAGGCCCACCGCGTGGTGGCACAGGATCTTCTCGATCACGTTCATGGGCGGCGCGGAGGCAGTGGAGGCGGCCATGACGCAAGGAAGGCGTAACCTTGAGCAACCGCGGAGGTAACCTTGGGGCCGGGAGGGGAAATGCCAGAATGAGATGAGGACTCGAAGTGTCGGCTCCGGGTCCGGTGGTGCGATGACAAGGGGGGGGAGAAGGCGATGTTTGCGCAATTGAGAAATGGTATGATGTGCCTCTAATGTGCCGTTTGGAGCGGTATGGTGTACCATTATTGTGACCCTCTCCCAAAAAAGCCGCTCGTGAAAAAAACTAGTTTCAAGAAAAAACTGTGGGCTTTTCCTGGCACCATACTTGGTTTCAGTATCGAAAAAGCCATGCAAAGTCCTGGATAAACCTGGTGGTTTATCCAGGAGATTCTGCGTCTCACAATATGTGATGCTTCGGCGTGGGCGATAGCATATTCCGTATTAAATGGTATACTCTTGTGATATGATAAGCACCAACGAACGGTAAATACGGAATGGAGAGGTGTGGCACGCTGAGCAAGCCGGGAAGGTTCCCGCTGCTGACGTTTGCCCGGGTTGAAGTGACGCCCGCATCAAAAGGAGCGACGCATTGCGGCCATGGTGGGCTCCACCTCCGTGATACAGGCGCTGTCTGTGGATATTGAGGTCGACTGTGGCACTGTGAGCGCCCGACCCGCTCCCGAACGAACTGACGCAAGCTGCCGCCGGTACCGCCAATCAATGCCGTGTCGCCTTCAACAGCAGTGCTAGATGCAATGCTCGACTCGAGCAGCTCGAGACGACCTCAGTCACCCGCTCGACACTTGACGCAGCTCGCCTTGCTCTCTGTCCACTTGATACGCCACGGACACCATCAACACATCCTATTCATATTGACATCCCTCACCACCAGCCGGCGCGCGTGCCGCTGGAGCCCGTGGACAGCGGCGGCCGGTGGGAGGCGCCTGAGGACGAGTTGGGTGCCGACCCTGACGCGCTGGCCTTGCTCTTCATCTGCCGGAGGCCCTCGGCGAACGGCCCAGCAGCTGACGGGCTGTAGGCCGCGGCGGGGAAGGACGACGGCTCGCGGTTGGCGAATGCGACGACGCGCTCGAGGAAGACGAAGAACGCGTGCGTCTCCATCGTGAACGGCTCGGCGCTCTGCCACCCGCCAACCCATCAGTCCTACGAGCGTCAGACGACCAGCGGCAGCGGACAAGGATCAATGGAGAAACAGCACGGGAGGAACGCACCGCCTCGATGCTGTCGACGTTGCGGAACTCGGGCGCCACCGGTGCGCGCTTGGTCTGCGGCCGCACCGTGTCGCGCTTGTTGCCGACCACGAGCTTGGGCAGCCCGTGAAGCTGCAGCCAGTCCGTCCGGCATCCACAGAGCGTTAGCGTCCCATGAGCAAAGTGTCGACGCCACGCGCGGGCTCGGACTCACCGAGGGGAAGTCGCTGGGCGTCGGCATCGGCAGCGAGGACGGCACCACGCAGCCCTTGGCGCGCTGCACGGCCGCGATCTCGCTGCTCCACGCGCGCAGGTGCTCGTACGACTTGGCGTTGCCCAGGTCGTGCACGAAGACGACGCCTGCGCGTTGTACACCCCATGGTCAGCACCGTCCTCAGCCTGGAGCATAGCGGTCATGACCGCACCGTGGACGTCGTGGTAGAAGACGGCGCGGCTGATCTCGTACTTGCGGTGGCCGCCCACGTCCATGAACTCGACGTACACCTCCCTCTCGACGCCCGTCGGCTCCCGGTACCTGTGCAGCTGCCGTCCATACCACCAGTGGCCGCGTCAGCGCCTCCATTAACCCCGCAACACCCCAATAAGCGCGCGGACCCACCAGGACGTGCGCGTCGCAGCCCGTGGTCCACCGCAGCGCCGGCAGCGCGCCAGAGACCGCCGGGCCGCCCTGCGCTGCCAGAGAAGCCGACGACTCGCGGCAGATGGCGGCCAGCAGCGCCGTCTTGCCCACGCCCGAGTCGCCCACCACCAGCACGCGCACGCTCGGGATCTCCATCTCCATGCCGTCACTTGTTCCAGGCACTGCCCGTCAAAAAATCAAAAACTGATGCGGATCAGACACCTCGAGTCAGAATATCTGAGCCACGACTCGAAACCTCTATATTGAAGTGCATTGACAACATACCTGATGCATACGTTTTTCACAGGTCAAAGCGTTTCGTCCTATCGAGATAAGCGGGGAGTATCGAAATAAGCGGGGAGTATCGAGATAAACGGGTCCAATCGAGGAGGAAGATCGAGACGACACCACATCACTGTTCATACAAACAGGAAGAGAAGAAGAAGCCCCCTGGGAGGAAGACGCAGGTCGGCGGCCATGGCGGACGACTCGTGGGCGCCGGAGGAGGCGCCGGACGCCGAGAAGCTGGCCATCGCGCAGCACTTTCTGCTGTCGAGCCCGCCCGGCCAGGTGCACGAGGTGCTGCGCGACGTGGCCAAGCTGGTGCCGCCGCGCGTGCTCTCGGACGACGCGCTGCGCGGCGCGCTGCACGCCTACAACCTGCAGAGTCTGCTGCCCGTGGACGTGCCTGGCGCCGACTACAAGGTGCGCGGCGGGCTGTAGCCTTACCCAATGAGTAAGAGGAGTGCGTGAGGGGACTGACGGCGCGGCAGATCCTCATCTGCGAGGAGGCCGAGGTGGACGCGGCGCACTACGTGGACCCGATCGGCAACCGCGTGCTGGGCTTCGACCACATCAAGCAGGTGCGCGCCACACTGAGCGCGGAGAGAGGAGGAAGGCGAGGCTAACACGGACCGCAGCAAGTGATCGAGGGGGACGAGGCCGAGATCCCGGAGGCGCTCGTGTCGTCCACGTTCGAGAAGGACCGGTAGGCATCGCATCCATCTAACTCTCATACCCTTCATTCAAGGCGAACGCTAACGGCATGTGATGGTGTGCAGGCGAAAGGTGCAGCAGGCGCTGCAGTCGTACCTGCAGTTCGAGTACATGCACGGGTGGGCGGCCGCTGTTTCCGTCACGATGCATACGCTCTAGCTAACGCGGACGCACAGGGGCACGGCCGGCGTCTTCGTCAAGGGCTCCACGCTCGTCGTCAACCTGTGCACGGAGCGCGTCAACCTGCGTAACTTCTGGTGCGTTCCGATCGCGTCGCCTGTGGCTGTCAAGGTAGTGAGAAGGAGACGCTAACGCTCTCGTCCGTGGCTGAAGGAGCGGGCGGTGGAAGTCGCGGTGGCAAGTGGACCTGTCGGCGGCGCGGCCGTTGCGCGTGGCGGGCAAGATCTCGCTGCACGCGCACTACTTTGAGAACGGCAACCTGCAGCTGCAGAGCGACAAGGTCGTGGACGAGGAGCTGGGCGACTTCTCGACCATCGGGCTCGGCGACGCGCTGCTGGCCGTCATGAAGACGGCTGAGGACGCCGTGCAGGCCGAGCTCGAGGACATGTACATCAATATGTCCCAGGAGACGTTCAAGGAGATGCGCCGCGTCATGCCCGTCACGCAGACAAAGATGGAGTGGAGCCTGCACGCGCACCGCACGGCGCGCGACCTGGGCGGCCGCAAGTGAGTCGCCAGGGGACGACAGGTGGTCCCAAGAGGAGGACGAGGAGGACGCAGCGTCTTGTGTCGCCGCTGGCCGGTGTTTTGAACTCGAATCCAAGCGCAAGAGATGAAGAAGGAGGGCGCTCGAGATCCTCGGGTGTTGGGTTGGAGCTGTGCTTGTTGCTAACCGACTGACGTGCATGGGGTTCGTCCCGATGGAGGACTAGGCGTCGAGCTCGAGCGCCTCGAGCAGCTCGGCCTCGCCCGTCTGGAAGTTGGCGAGCTGCCACGAGAGCTTCCACACGTGCACGACCCCCTTGGCGTCGCCCGCGGCCAGGAAGTTGCGTTGCCGGGGGTTGAAGTCCAGCGCGAACATGGGCGACGGGCCGCCGGTCTTGGCGCTGGTCGGCGACGTGGACGACGAGGACGAGGACGACGGCGCGCTCCCGTTGACCCCTGCGGCGCTCGGCGCGTCGCGGCCGGAGAGGACGGCGACGGGTCCGAGGCGGTCGGCCTGGAGGTCGAACACGTACACGTTGCCGTCTTCGCAGGCGACGGCGAAGACGGCGGGGCGTGTGCGAGACCACTCGGCGGCGTAGAGGTAGGAGGCGGAGGGTGCGACCTCGAGCGCGAGCAGCGGCTGCTTGTGCAGGTAGCTGTAGACGCGCGCGGTGCCGTCGGACGAGCACGAGAGGAAGAGGCTCTTGCGGAAGGGCGAGAAGCGCACGTCGTACACGGGTCCGCTGTGCGCGTCGAAGACGAAGTCCATGGCGCTCGGGTACAGCGCGCTCGGGTCGACCTTGGCCTCGTACACGGTCGCGAGCGTGATCTCCTTGCTGCGCCGGTCGGTCGCGTGGCTCTCGACCTGGCGGCGCACGGCCGGGATGCGCGCCGGCGGCAGCTTTCCCACGAGTCGCGCAGCCGTCGCCGTCCACTTCTTGTCGCCCTTGAAGTCGGACGCGCGCGCCGCACCCTTGGCGAAGCAGCGCGCCAGCAGCCCGCCGTCCGAGCCGACCACGAACGAGCGACTCGTCTTGTCACCGGCGCAGAAGGCGAGCGACTTGCCGCCGATCACTTGCAGCCGCGTCTTGTCGTCGGCGCCGGCGGAGATACTGCTGCTGGAGGAGGAGGAGGACGGCAGGTGCATGACGTAGCCCTCGACGGGGAACGAGAGCTTGTCCTTGAGGCGCCAGAAGAGGATCTTGCCGTCCCCGCTCACACTTGCGACCTGCCCAGCCGATCAAGCGACAAGCGGTCAGCACGCGAGGCATCCAAGCGATCGACCAAGCGGCAGACAGCAAGCCGGACTCACGTTGTACTCGTTGGCCTGGGCGTCGAAGACCCAAGTGACCTTGGTGACGGGCTCGCGGTGGAAGTAGTCGCCGATGCCGGACGACATGAAGCGGTACTCCTCGGGCTCGGTGTCCCAGACGAAGACCTCGCCGTTGAAGGACCCGGCGGCCACGATCGCCGGGTTCTTGGGGTGGCACGCCACGCACATGAGCCCGCTCTGAAGACCGCAGCCGTATCAGCGAAGCTTATCAGAGTCTGGCGCGATGGCGGAGGCGAGACCGAGACACGTACCGAGGCCTCGAGCACGAGGTGCGGCCGGCTCGGGTTGAAGTCGGCCTGGAAGACCCGCCAGAGGCAGAGCGCGGAGCGGTAGTTGCACCAGCCCGAGTGGTCGAAGCGGCCGTAGGCGACGGCCACCACGGCACCTGTCGCGTTCCAGGACACGCCCGTGCAGGACAAGCTCAGCGACGTGGCCGGCGCCGCGCTCTTGCTCGTCTTGGCGTTGCTGCCGGCGTCCGCCTGCTGCTGCTGCTGCTGCTGCTGCTGGAAGAAGGCGTCGAAGTCGAACTTGAGCGTCAAGAGCTTACTGATGTCCTTCTCCTCGGCCTCGGCGCGGAACCGCTCGAGCCCGGCGAAGAAGCCGCAGGTCTTGCCCGTCTCGCGCACCTCGCGCAGCATGAGCGGGCTCACGCGCGCCAGCATGTCGAGCGCGCGCTGCCGCTGCTCGTCGCCCTCGGCCGCGTCCTTGGCGCTCGCCTTGCCTCCCGTCGCGGCCTTGGCGTCCGTCTGCGTGGCTGCGTCGGCGCTGCCGCCGTCCGTCTGCGCGTCGCTCTCGCGCGTCTCGATGGGCAGCGTCAGCGTGGCCGCCGTCGCCACCTGCGTGCTGCTCTTGCTCTTGAAGCGCACCGACCCGAGACTCACGTCCCGGAACATGCCGCCTGCTGCTGCTGCGGTAGCAGGACGAAGAGTGGCAACCGGATCGGTGGAGACGCGAGGCGAGGCGGGCGGATCGGATCCGTCGACGCCTCTTCGCGTCCGCCGTGACCCGGCGAGCCAGCCACATGGGACGCGGGGAGGAACAGTGCAACGCCTCGCTCTACTTGTGCATCGGTCGGTTCTGCCTACAATGTGGCACCTTCCTCCTATAATCACACTCGTCTCCCCTTGCTCTTCCTCTTGCTGCTCGCCTCGTGCCGCGCCTCAGAACTCGACCGAGTCGCGGCTGGCAGCCGGCCGCCGCGCGTGGCTCTGGTGGTCGTCCGCGTCCTCGAACTGCCCGTGCGAGAAGTTGCTGCCGAGCGACATGACGTCCCGCTGCGACGTCGTCGCCGTCGAGGTGCTCGGCGCGCCGGACGACAGCAGCTCGGCGTCGAACGAGTCGTCCACGAGCTTCTCGGGGTCGCGCCGCCGCGCCGAGCCGCTCGTGCTCGTGCCCGCCGAGCGCGTCGACGAGCTGCCGGGCGACAGCAGCGAGCCCACGAGCACGCCGGACCGGCGCGCGTCGACGGCCGGCGCTCGGCGCTCGGCCGACGAGTTGGTCTTGAAGGACGCGAAGGCCGAGGCCGAGATGGCCGACGACGGAGACGGGAAGTCGCGGTCGTGCAGGTCGCTCACGCGCGAGTGCGCCATGCTCTCCACCTTGCCCTCGCGCAGCGCGTTGATGCGGTCTGCAAGCGTCCCGCTGGTCCCGCTGGTCGCGCGCGAGTTGACCACCTCGAAGCCTCCGCGTGGGCCGGCGTAGCGACTCTCGACGCTCGCCGCAGACGATGGGGCCATGTTCGGCGCACTCTGGTACTTGGTGGCGACCACGACTGGCGGCGGGAGCTGCGCCGCCGAGGCGGCCGCGCCGTTGCTCGTCTTGGCGAGCGCCGGCTGCTGCTGCTTCTTGTTCTTGCTGCTCGTGGCCGTGGGCGACGTGACGGACACGAAGGGCGAGGAGTTGAGGTTGCCCTGCGCGCCGTACGGGTCGTACCGGATGCTGTCGACCGAGTTCTCGTGCGCCGCCGCGTCGTCCTCGAACGCGTTGTGGTTGCTGGTGGACGACGGGCTGGCGGCATGGGCCGGCTCACTTGCCGCGGCGGCGGCGGCCTCGTTGGCCGCCAGCGCGTTGTACCAGCGCGGCGGCGGGTGGTAGCGCCGCTTCATGGGCTTGGGCGGCGCCTCGGCCTCCTTCTCCGGCTCGTGGAACTGCACCGCGGCCGGCGGCTGCTGCGGCCGCTGCTGCTGCTGCTGAGGGAGCGGAGGGTACGGCTTCTGGAACTGCTCCTGGTGCTGCTGCTGCTGCGGAGGCGGCGCGCGGTAAGCCGCTGGGGTTGCCGCCGGAGCCGCGTACGCCTGCGCCGGCGCCGGCGGAGGGTAGTTGCCGTACTGCTGCTGCGCGTACGGCGCCTGCGGCTGCACGTACTGCTGCTGGAAGGGCGGCTGCTGCTGCTGGTAGGGCGGGTACGGCTGCTGCGACTGCGACTGCGGCTGCAGGTACCCGTTGGCGGCCACCTGCGGGCCCATGACGTGCTTGCGGCCGGGCGGCGGCGCGAGCGGCACGGCGTTGACAGGCTTGGCGTACTGGTGGCCGAAGGCGTCGGCCTGCGCGTGCTGCGGCGGCGCGACGGCGCTGGCGGCCGCCTGCTGCTGCTGCAGCTGCGCGAACTGCTGCTGCTGCGCGCGGCGCTGCTCGGCCTCCCGCTGGCGGCGCTGCACCGAGGCGAGCGCCTGCTCGTGGCCCTTGCGCTTGGCGCGCTGCACGCAGACGCAGCAGCACACGAGTAGCAGCAGGATGAGCAGCGCCACGCCGCCGATGATGAGCCACCATATCCAGTCGTCCCACCCGAGCGCGCCTTTGAACACGTCCTGGCCCGCCATGGCCGTCCGCGGCCGCGCTCAGACAGGTTTAGACGCGCAGACAGAGGCAGAGGGCAGGCGTCTGACGTCTGACGTCTGACGTCTGCGGTCGCGTGGAGAGCGTCTCCGGGCTGGGAACACGCACGCGCCGCCCTTGACGGAGGTGGCGGAGGCGGCGAATCGGCGAATGACCAGGAGGAAGGAAGGAAGTGCGGATGGTAGAAGCGCGCAGAGCGGCGTAATCCCACTCTCCAATGGGATATGAGAGTGATGGTAGATAGGTTTAGGGTTACAAAGGTTACGAAATGTACCCTTATTTTACAGCATGCGTAACCACATTTTATGGGGAGTCAACCTACATTTTATGAATGTCAACCTACACTTGATGTTTGTATGAAGACTAAAAAAGTTGACACTTTTACGAAAAATGCCAAATTTTAACAGAACTGGGTGGAAGAATTAGATTGAAATAACAGATGAGGGTGTGTTTTTATCGAT
>JAADYF010000935.1:0-11513 GCA_023338175.1 Phytopythium delawarense | reverse complement strand
GCAACAGCAACAGCAACAGCAACAGCAACAGCAAGCTATCAACATCGCCAAGCCGACGCCAGTAGCAGCGCCGCCCGTCTCGGCGCCGACTCCTGCTCCAGTGGCGGAACCAGCTCAGGCTGCCGCCATGGCGAACTACATCCAGCCGCAGCTCCCCAAGCGGTCGGACCTGACGGTTGGAACGACGGTGCTCATCCGAGTACGGAATTCCCTGTTCATCGGTTTTTGCTTGATGGGATTGTGGGGTCAGCTGACACGTTTGATCCGATCAGAACACGGCCGACCTCGTCGCCTGTGGTGCGCGCAACCTCGCGGGCAAGATGGTTGGTGAAGGCATGTGCACCCATGGAGAGACGTGCTCGCTGGCTCACGCTGTTGTGTGCCTGTCACCTCAACTAGGGCCGCATCGTGGCGTCTCCGCAGATCTACGGACAAGAGCTGTACTCCGTCTACATTGACGAGCACGAGGCGCTCTTCCAGATCCCTTTCAACGCGCTCACGCTTGTCGGTCGTCCGCAGTCGTCGCAGCCGATCGCATCGTCTGCTTCTCACTCGAGCGTTCCGTCGTCGTCGACCATGACACGCCCTCCACACATCTCCTCCAGCCTCTCCCCCGGCCGCATGACGAGCACCGCGCAGCCGACGAGTGGCGTAATGCAGCAGCAACAGCAGCAGGCGACGAGCATGATGATGTCGGCGGGCGCCGCCAGCAACCCGATGCACATGGCCAACGCGACCTCGGTCGGGATGGGCGGGATGATGTCGTCGATGGCGCCCGGCCCGACGCTCGAGCAGGTCAAGATGGAGCACTCGTTCCAGCTGCACCGACTCATGCAGCAGCAGTACCGCGAGATTCAGGTGCTGCAGCAGCAATACGCCGAGTGCCGACTCGTGAACCCGGCCGCGCTCGCGGGCATCCAGCAGCAGCTCTCGAAGCTGCGCCTCGTGCATCTTTCCCAGGTGCAGACGCTCAAGAGCAAGCAGGCGCTCGACCTGCTGCACAAGCAGCAGCAACAACAGCAGCACCACCGCTAGCGTCTCAGCGATCCTCTTAAGGTCACTTTGAACGAGAGGTGATTGCAATTCACGGCAACAACTGATGCTGCTGGCAAGTTTGGCACACGTGTCTCTATGTAGAACAGCAGTCCCTTGCTCCCATGCAACCTGCCAAGCGAGAGAATCGATCGCGGCGCATCGAGAACGGTAGCGTCATGAGCAGAGGTCGTGGGGCTTTCGATAACGCGCTCCTACTGCTGGTAGTACCCAGCGTACTGCTGCGGATACGCCTGCGCGTACGCGGCGGTGGGCGTGACGGCCGCAGTCTCCGGCGCTTGTGAGTACGCTTGAGCGCCGTATCCCTGCGCCGCACAAACGCACAAGCCAACAGATTAGTGGTCCGTCACTCACGACACATGTCCGCACTCGAACACTCAGGACAAGCAAACATGCAAGCGCCAGGAGAGAGTGATGCAGGAAGCAGATGCAACACTCATCGTCGCTCCGCGTGAAGGTGGACACGTGCGAAGCCAGCAGCGAGGCAAGAGTGTCTGCGCTTTGCTCGGCCCCCACCTTCCCGGCGCCAAGGGAAAGATCGCGGCGCAGCTTCCCTCGACACAAACGACCAGAGAAGATCACTCCGTGGTCGGAGGAAGCAACTCTCAGCTCCCTTTCCCTCACAACGCGCGCCACGCGCGAGCAAGCCAGAAAGCACACAAAGGTTACCTGGTAGCCTTGGTAGTACTGGGATACGTATGCGTTCGTCGCCGAGGCCGAAGCCGCTGCCGCGACAGGGGTTGTCCCGGCTGAAGCGGCGGCATTCGCACCGGCTGGTTCCACCCGTTGACGCTTGCTGCCTACTTCAAAGTCGTCCGTTGCGTTCGAAGAACCAGCACTCCACGACAAGACCTTCATCGAGCGCTCGCGAGGCACTCCATTCTTGCGCTTCCACATCAGCTCCCGCTCGTACAGCTCGCGCACGCTCTTGATATTGGCGTCGTACATCTCCATGAAGTCCGCGTACTTGAGCCACATGTCGTTCTTCTCATCGTTGCCTAGAGTGCTGTTGTCAGCAATGGCACGCTCAAACAGCGCTGCTACCGCCGACGGAAACGTCTCCGAGCTGCCGCTGCTCGCATCCGTTTCGAACGCAATGTAGTTCAGCCACAGGAGCAGCGAACTGCCCGCTTTCTCGATCGCACGCTCATAGACAGCGCGAGCGCGGCTGACATCGCCGCACGAGCGATGCAAAAACGTAGCATACGTTGTCGCCACGTGCGCGATCACGGCCGTCTCGGTGTCCTTGACGCTTTCCATCGCGCGATCGTACGCCGCCGCGGCCGCCTCGAGGTTCTTGCGGCGACGCTCGAAGTTGCAGAAGCGCAGATGGGCTTCAATCAGCGTAGGAGCCACGTCAGAGAGCACCTTGTTGTACATGTTTTCAGCCTCACCCACTTTGTCGTGCGCCTCCAGGAACGCAGCGTACTCGAGGTAGATGGAGGCGCGATACTTGAGGAAGATAGTGACCGCGCGCTGGAACACCTCGTTCGCGGCGTCAAAGCCAGCGACCTTCTCCTTCCACGCCGCGTAGCGCACCCACATATCCTCGTAGTTAGCACACGCGATGAGGCAGCGCTCGTACAGCACCTCGCACCGCGCATTGTCGCCCGCGACTTCTTCGTAGTCGAGGTAGCTGTGCCAGTTGCGCAGCGACGCGTCTGTCACGGGCGTCACGTGGAAGTAGCTGCGGTCGATGCCCGCCTCGAACGTCTGCCGGCGGTAGACTCCCTCCGCCGTCTTCTTCTTGATGGCCTCCACGGCGTTGACGATCTTGACGCGCAGCAGCCCCTCGTCCATCATGTCGTCCTCGCCCGCGAGCTCCTTGAGCTCGTCGTTGGTCGCCAGCACGCTCAACTGCTGCGCCAGCACGAACTGGTTGTACTTTTCCCAGAACTCGTCCAGGTTGGACAGCGGCTGGTGCATGATGCGCTTGAACACTTGGTTCAGCCGCAGCATGTCGTTCTGTTATCATAGGGTCAAGAGCACGGCATGGTGAGTCCGAGTACTACAACCAGCCACGAGACGACCCACCAGAGACTCACGTTGATGGTCTCGAGCTGGATGAACATATCCCACAGCGGCCCAGCCAGCGGGTCGCTGCCGCACGCCTCGACCGCCGCCTCCACCGCGCTGTTGGCATCGGAATCCACCATAATGCACAGCGTTCAGTCCCCAATCCAATACCCGGCTCGACTCCCAAGCACGGCTGGTGCGGTTCACTTACGCGCGGCACTCGTCGACCGGCGCGCGCTGCGTCTGGATGACGAACTCGCAGTACTTGAGCCACATGTCGACGCTGTGCTTGACGGCCGAGATCCCACGCTCGTACACGGCGCGCGCCTTGCCGCTCGCCTCCGTCAGGTCCACGACCGTCACGCCGTCCGCCGGCGCCTTGGACCCGAGCGCGTACTCGTATTGCGCGTACTGCCGCACGAACAAGCGCCGCGGTCAGTGTTCGCCATACAAACACACAAGTCGGACGGACGGACGGACACTGCTTACCTTGTTCCAGTAGCCAAAGCACAGCGGGAACTCGCCCAGGAAGCGGTCGTACGTCGCCTCGACCTTCTCGGGCGCCGCCGTCGCCTACAAGCCGCACAACAAGCCGCCATAGACGCGCGTTAGGCCCTCGGACAGGCGTCCCGGCCAGCGAAGGAGAAGGAGACGCACGTCGCTCTCTAGGAGCGTGAGCAGCTGCGTCCAGGCGGTGAAGTCAAGCGGGTTGTCGTCCACCGCCTCTGTCAGGCGCTGCAGCGGCATCTTGTCCTCTTGCGCGGGCGTCGCGTCCGCAGGCGTCGCCGTCATCGTCGCGTCCATTTTCCTGGTAGTGTCGTCCGATACTGGGGACTGGTCGCCAAGGAATTTTCGGGCAGGATCAATTGAGCGTTTCCTTGGACGCAATGAATAGTATTGGTTGTAAATGATGGCGTGTTTTACACTCAATATTAATTGTGGGGACGCTTCAACGTGGTCAAGCTGGGCAATTTCAGACCTCATGGAGACACCACCTCGAACCAACGCTTTAGATAACATGTTGTTCAGTGTACTACTACAGGAACCGACGCGTCCGTCGGCGGTAGACCACACGGACGAGGCCGAGCAGGACGCCGAGGACCAGCAAGGCACTGCACACAACCGCAGGCGTGGTCTCCATGAACGTGTGTACGATCAGGTACCCGAGCAGCAGTGTCGGCAGGACGGACAGCAGGACCATGAGCGGCATCCCGCCGGGAACTGCAGCAGCCACAAGAGTCAATTGCCTCTCCATCATCGTGCGATGCCAGTTCTCTCACCTTTAGCGGGACGCGGCATGAATGGCAGCGAGCGGCGAAGCTCAATCGCAGCCGCGAGGATCACGAACTGCGTCAGTGCCGCAAAGGTGTTGGCCACCGGCAGCAGCACGTCCATATCGCACGCCGTCACAGCCAGCACGGCGACCAGGCTCACGCCGATCGAAATGTACGGGCTATCGAACCGACGACTCCGTCTGCGAGGGAACAGCACATGCGAGGTCAGTGAGTACGAACCATCTCCGCCCAGGAACCTGCTCCTGGCCGACGTACCGTTTCAAGATCTTCGGCACGAGCGCCACGTCAGCCATCCCACTGAGCTGGTAGCCTTCGCAGAAGACCTGCGCCATGTACATGCCGAGCAGGCCGACGACCGTCGCGACGATGATGAGTCCGCGTAGACCGGGGCCTCCGATCCGGTCTGCGAGCGCAGGGAAGCTCCAATCGCTCAGCTGCCGCCAGTGGTCGCGCACCGCACCGTACGACGCAAGCATCGGCAGCAGGTAGAGCATGTACACGGCGAGAAACGTGAAGTAGATGGCGTGCGGGAACGTCCGCGCGGGGTTGAGCACGTGGCCGCCGACTGTCGACGTCATGTGGAAGCCGTCGAAGCTCCAGAAGAGCGTGTTGCCGAGTCCGACCCAGTCGATGGGCTCTCCTGACGACGTCGTGACCGTTGCGTTCGCCGTGATCGACTCCTGCGAGTACCCCCAGCCAGTGAGCACCGCGTAGGGAGCGACCACGAAGACGACGAGCATGATAGCGAGCGTCAGCGTCAGTGGCTTGGTTCCCAGCAAGCTTGGAAGTGTCAGCACGATCGCGATCGCGGCTTTGATCACGAACGACACGCCCCAGGCGAGCGACAGATGCAGCGTCGACTCGAGGAGGTTGTAGGCGAGCGCGACTCGGTACACGCGAGCGAACACACTGGCGATCCACGCCCAATAGCCGACCTGGAACGCAGTGGCCGGGCCGAACGCATTGAGTGCCCAGACAACGTAGCCACCTGGGGTGCAGACACACGGGTTCGTAAGGAGTCAAAGGACAACTGCGCCTCGGCAGAACCACCAGTTACGCGGTCTTACCGTCCTCCGGCAGCGCGGAGCACAGTTCCGCGATAATGGCGGCGAACGGCCCGCTACACAACAGTGGGAAGAGCACGAGAAAGAGTGTGCCGGAGACTGGGTCGTCCGCGATGACGGTGTCTGGCCCAAGCGGTCCACCGCAGACCTAGTGTAACGTCACCAATCATGGCGTCAGCATCAGTCCGTCGAGGAGGAAACACGCGCAGCTGGGACTCACGCAAAAGAAGCAGATCGCTAGCACGCCAGCGGTGCTGAGCACGCGTCTCCGCGCCGCCGGGTGCGCGTGGTGCGGCGGCGGGCGTGGCGGCTTGCGCAGGTTCCTCACAAGCAGGTCGATCGACTCGAAGTCCTCGTCGTCCAGCGTGATGCTGTCCGCACTGCGCGTCAGTCCACGCACCCAAATGCCCAGTACCGAGTCGTGCAGTCCTCCCCACGCACCTCTGCTCGCGGTCGACGCTGAGCTTGATGGAGCTCGACATGATGGCGATCTCCTCGTCGTCCGCGCGCTCGCTGCCGTCCGAGCTCAGCGCCGCGGCGCGCGGGCCCTCCGGCGACAGCGGCAGCCGCTGCTCCAGCCGCGCGTGGAAGGCGGCGGCGACGCCCCCGACGCCCGTGAGCGCCATGTCCGGTGATGCCTTAGCGACTGCCGCGCGGTTGCTGGTGTCCGAATTGGCTCGGAAGTGAGACCGACTCAAGAGCTCGTGTCCATCAGACAAGCCACTCATTGGGTGGATCATAGTTTAATCAAGTGAAAAATAAGAAAAATGCTTGCAGGAAGGTACAGTCCAGTTGAGGGTCTCGCTGGAGATTCGCGAGTTGCTGGCGCGGTGGGGAACAGGTTGAAGTGGCAATGCGCGAATCTCGAAGTGTCCACCACGTCTCACGAAATATCACATATTTAGATACAACAACAATTAGAGTCTTCACATTACTATTATTGTATTCTACTAGTAAATTTTATATACAGCTATTTCGCTATTTATTGATTGACAGAGGGAATACATCCGTGGGTGGTCCGACGCGCATGCGCGCAACTTCGTCTTGCTCTGCTTTATGCGAGCTGAGCCGGTGTGGACGCTCGTAAAATCCTTACGGAGTGCTCACGGAGTGCTCACGGAGTGCTTATGTAGGGTTGATGGAGTGCTCGGCTTGCCAAGACCGCGCAGAAGGGTCGAGTCGCACGAGCAAGCGTCGCCACCGCAAAGTTGTTAGCATTGGGAGCGATCGCTGGTCTCTTCTCATCTGGGGAATGGAGAATTCGATCCAAGCACGCCCTCTTCGGTTGCAACGCTTGCTGACAGTGCGTTTCCACCTCAGAATCCGCATCTCTCGAGCGCCATCACGCAAACTCCACCGTCCTTATCGTCCTCGCACCAACACACACAAAAGGAAACAATGACCTGCACTCTGAAACCACCACTCTTGAAACGTCTATTTCTTCCAACCCGATCTCTCCACTCCCAATATAAACCAATCCAATTCTTCAAAGCGGCATTAATCCGCTCTAATCCCTTCTCATTGGCCCAATATCGCCGATTCCATTTGACTGGGCACCACAGGAGCTGTCCATTTCCACACACCGCTTCACTATCATCCAGCCACCAAGGCGCCGCGCCTGCCGTCTCCGCTCCGTCTCCGTCGCGTCCCCCAGCGCCCCGAGCCATGCGCCACCTGCGCGCCAAGGCGATCCGCAAGGCGCTGCGCCAGTTCCACTTCCTGTGCGGCCTCAAGGCGCCGTACCGCGTGCTGCTGGACGGCAACTTCGTGGCGCTCTGCGTGCAGATGAAGGTCGACCTGCGCGAGCGCCTGCCCAAGGTGCTGCAGGTCAAGCCGGGTGACTGCGAGCTGCTGGTGCCACGCGCCGCGCTGCGCGAGCTCGAGCTGCTCGGCGAGCCCATGCGCGCGGCCTTGGAGCTGGCGCAGCACTTCACGGTCGTCGAGCACGACGACCTGGGCGACGAGCAGGACGTGAGCAAGGTCATCGCGCACCTCATCGGCGACCGCAACGAGCGCAAGCTCGTCGTCTGCACGCAGGAGGTGGAGCTGCGCAAGGCGCTGCGCGCCGTGCCCGGCGTGCCGCTCATCTACCTCAACCGCTCCGTGCTCGTCTTCGAGGACATTTCGCGCGCCACGCTCGCCATCGTGCGGCAGCAGGACAGGGCCAAGATGGCCAAGCTGGACGAGAACGAGAAGCGCAAGCTCGACGCCGTGGCGACTGCCGACGGAGGGGACGAACTCGAGCTGCCGCGCGCCAAGAAGCGCCGCGCAAAGGCGCCCAACCCGCTGTCCGTCAAGAAGCCGCTCAAGAAGAAGGTGCGCGCCAAGAAGAAGAAGGGCGAATAGTAAGTTCGTCCGTCCATCTGCACCATAAATATACTCGCCACCCGCCTAGAAGTCCTTGTCCCAGCCGCTGCCGTCGTCCACGTACTCGTCGGCCTCGGTCTCGGCCTCGTCGTCCACGCCCATGTCGAACTTGGACGCGTCCAGCGGGTTGGCCAGCTTGGGCTTGTACGGCGCCGGCTCTCGCTTCTGCAGCACGGCGTCCCAGCTCAGCTTGTTGAACCACGCGTGTGTCCGGATGGCGCGCGCGCCGCCCTTGGTGAGGCCCAGCCGGCGCGTCTGGTCGCGCTCCAGCAGCTTCAGGACGAGGTCCTTGCACGCGTCGCTCACCCAGGCGGGGAACTCGGGCGTCTCCCTCAAGATGTTGCGGTAGATCTGTACCTGGTCGGCGGTGCCGGCGCCGGAGAAGGGCGAATAGCCCACGGCCATCTCGTAGATGAGCACGCCGAGCGCCCAGTAGTCGACGCCGCGGTTGTGGCCCTTGCCGAGCACGAGCTCTGGCGCCAGGTACTCGGGCGTGCCACACAAGGTGTACGACCGGTCCTCGACCACCTTGGCGAAGCCAAAGTCGACCACCTTGAGGTACCCCTGCGGGTCGATCAGCAGGTTCTCGGGCTTGAGGTCGCGGTAGACGATGTGCCGGTCGTGCAAGTACTCGAGCGCGAGCAGCACGTGGCTCGCGTAGAAGCGCGCGTGATCGTTCGCGAGCTTCCCGGGCGAGCTCGGCGTGCAGTGCAGGTACGTGAACAGCTCGCCGCCCTGCACGAACTCAAGCAACAGATACAGCTGCCGCGCGTCCTGGTACGTCTCGAACAGCTTGAGGATGAACGGGTGGTCGCAGCGCGCCATGATGCGCTTCTCGTTCAGCACGTTCTTCTGCTGCTTGAAGGCCACCACCTGCGCCTTGCGGATCACCTTCATGGCGTACGGCGTGCCCGACAAGCGGTGCTTCACCAGCTTGACGCGGCCGAACGTGCCGCAGCCGAGCGTCCGCAGCACTGCAAGGTCGTCGAACAGGACCCGAGACTGTTGTCGGCGCAGGACAAGCCCCCGCTCCTCGGCCTCGCGGTTCAGCACGTCCTGAACGGGACCAAGCAGCTCGACGAACCGGTCGCGGTCGAGCTGCAGACATTCGAGAGCGCCGCCATCGGCGATCACGTCCGCCTTCCGCGGCTCACCGCGCAGCAGCGACATCTCGCCAAAGAAGTGGCCCGCCGTGAGCGTCGCCACTTGCGCCTTGCCCTGGTTCGGCCCGGCGTCGCCGCTCGTCTTGACGATGGCCGAGCCGCTCTTGATGATGTAGAACGTCGAGCCGGCCTCTCCCTCGCGGATGACATACTCACCGTCGGCGAACGTGACGGGCTCGAGTGCCTCGAACAGCCGCTCCTTCTCGCCGGCGCTCAGGTGCTGCAGCAACGGGATGGACTGCAGCACGCGCACGCTCAGGTTGTGGTCGATCACCTCGCGCAAGGAGCCGAGCAGGTCGTCGAACGCCTGCCGGTCCAGCGCGATGAGCGTCACGTCCGTCTCGGCCGTCACGTTGGCTGCTCGCGGCTCGTGCGTCATGAGCGCACGCTCGCCGAAGTAGTCGTTCTCCGTCAGCTGCAGAGCCGTCGGGTTCGTGCCGGTCGACTCGAAGTCGGTACAGACCACCGAGCCGCTCTTGATGATGTACAGCACGTTGCCGCGCTCGCCCTTCTTGATGATGCGCTCGCCGTGCGCGAACGTCACAAGCTGCGCCGCCTCGGCGAGCTGGCCCAGCTGCGACTCGGTCAGCGGGTGCAGCAGTGTCACCTTGCGCAGCGCGTTCTTGCACTCGGTGAGCTGCTCTCGCTGCAGCCGCGCCACGAGCCGGCGGAACGTGATGCGGTCGAGCGCCCACAGCTTGCCGCCCGTCGCGCACGAAACCGTGGCCGTGCGCGGGCAGTTGTAAATGAGCGCGAGCTCGCCGAAGCAGGCGCCACGCTGCACCGAACCGACCACGGAGCCCTTGACGGTGACGGTGAACTGGCCGCTCTCGACCACGTAGACAAAGTCGCCGGAGTCGCCTTCGTTGATCACCACGTCCCCAGCATCGACGCTCTTCTCGGTCATCTCGTCGGCGATCGCTTCCACGTCGACGCGGTCGATGGCGTAGAAGAGGAAGTTGCCCATCAGCGCCTGCACGATCAGCTCGGTCATCTCGGGAGACTTGGGTGCGCGCGGACTCTCCAGGGCTTCGAGAGTCACGTCGTTGGAGGAGATCTGCTCGTCGAACTGCACCGACTCGGCGAAGACATCGTGTCGCCGCTGCGCCGCGCGCTTCTCGCGCATGATGATGCTCATCTTGCGGTCGATGGCCGAGTCGTTGACGACCGAGTCTGAGTTGGCCGGCGCTCCGCCAGGACGCGACGGCACCGAGTTAATGCAGCCCATGGCGACGGCAGCGAGCTAGCGTGCTGCTTGATGGGGTCCCACGTCAGCGCCTCGCTCCGATTGCTGAAGTGACGATCGGACCGATCTGCTTCTGCTGAAGCAGACCCGTCAACGAGACTCGATGGTCACTTGGCGCCTCTCACCATCAAGACGCACCGCATCTTGTCCAAGCCAAGCGCATGACCATTGATCCACTCGCGACGCCCTCGCGACCTGATCGCTTGGATCGGTTCGATCACAGTCGCTCGAGTCTAAAGATAACCACGCGTGCTTTGTGTGCGCTGATTGTCTCGAGCGCAGAAGCTATTCTCGGCTGTGGTGTTCCCGTCTACCTATTTCAGGCTTGAAGCGATCGGCGATTCTGCTCTGTTCGCTCTGATGACGCCGAGCCGATCTTATGATCGCTTCCCTGCTTTGAGGTCATCGCGCCATGCCATCCGAATCGGCTGCATGGCATGTTTGTCGTCGCCAGATTCCCAAATCATCAGCGTCAAAACGTTCACGACCACCATGTCTACAGCAGTGTGTAGATTTCTGCTGCTACACTCTGTTCAGCACTTGGTCACCCACAACGAAGACGTATCCACAGCACCAGCGACGAATGGGTGTGTTGTCACTGGATGAGAGCGCATTGAAGCGTTGAGAAGATTTGAGAGATTGCGCTGATAAGCAAGTCCCGTTCCAAACCTGGCATCGAATCGCCGAACACTGAAGCGGACGCTTGACAGCCAAGGCCACCATCCAGGAACTTGCTGATGAGTGGCCTTCTTTGAGGGAATGAGTGAGGCTTGGGGGCGTTTTGAAACCTCTTCGCTCGTTCTTGCCAGCCACGAGCAGAAATAGCCGCCTCGGAAGCTTCACGATTATCTCACGCCACCTCTCCATCGTTGCCGAAGTTGTCGCTTGTTGCCGACCGACCCGACGCCGAGATGAAGTCGTCGAGCATGCGAGCGGCTATGAACGTTGGTGATGAGGACGACGATCTCGGAGCGGTCGCCAAGCCCACACTCGACTGGAGTGACGGGCTGTTCACCGGCGATTCTGGCTTCTCCACCTCCCCTTGGATGACTGCGGATAGGCAATCTTTGCGGCGGAGCAAGCAACAAGAGACCGCCTCTCCGTCCCAACCCGCAACCAAGGCAGCACGTTGGAGCTGGACTGAAACTGTCGATGGCTCGGGCCTCGCGGAGCTTTGCCAGTATGTGCAGCAGCTTGAGGCCGACAAGGCTGAGCTCGAGCGTCAGGTCCATGTGATGCGTGAGCAAGAAGCGAGCCACACCCGCGAACTGCAGACGAGCACTAGACGCATCGCACTGCTCGAGGCCTC
>JAADYF010000934.1:0-11517 GCA_023338175.1 Phytopythium delawarense | reverse complement strand
GTGCTGTTGGTGCTGGTCATGGCGCTGATACTGATGGAGTTGATGGTGTTGTTCGCTTTGAGATTGAAGTTAATCAGATCTTCAGGTGATAGCAGTCCAACCGCATTCTCAGGTTTTATTGAAATGTCAGTTTCGTAGTTGCGTAATTACTTGTCGTAAAAACTTTCCTTTTTTCTGTTGCCCCACACTTTGATCAATAAGTACGTTTTGAAGGTTGGGTTTACGTTCGTGGAGGTTGTACGTTCAGGAAACATGCGGTCACAAACGTAGTATGTTGGCCAAACGTTACCACCACAAGTCAACATGACGTCAAGCTTGGCTGTGAACCCATTCGCGATACTGTTTCAGCCAATCACACCTTTGATAGCATCATTCTGAGATGTGATTGGTTAAAACCGCCTTCTCTTGATGTGCAACGCGTAACCCTGATGGGTTACTCGGAATCAGATCCGGACATAAGCGAACCCTCTGGCTGCTGCCACAGAAAAATCTAAACACGCCGCATCAGTTGTTTAGAACCTTCAACATGAGCTGCTTGTCGTCCACGAGGTCCGCACATCCGATTCCTCCTGCTCCCGGTTCGTTCCCGCCCTCCATGGCCATCACGTGTACTCGGCAAGGCGCTAGCTGACGCGCATGTGGCGCTCTGTTCATTCCCGCAGTTTCCGCGCACGCGTCACCGCCCGCTTCTCCTCCTCCTCCTCCTTCTACCATCCCAAGCACTCGCGCAGCAGCATGGACCAGCTCACGCAGTCCACGGGCCCGTACGTGCTCGTGCCGGAGCTCGCGTGGGTCGACGGTCGCTTTCAAAAGGGCGTGCATGTCTCTGTGGCCGCCGACGGGTCCATCGCGTCCGTCAGCAACACCGTCAAGGCGGACGGCAAGAGCGCGCACGTGGTGCCGCTGCCCGGTTACGCGCTCGTGCCGGGCATGGTTAACGCACATTCGCACGCGTTCCAGCGCGGGCTACGCGGCCTGGGCGAGACGTACCCCAAGAGCGAGGCTGACGCCCCCGTGAGCAGCTTCTGGACGTGGCGCGAGGAGATGTACTCGCTCGTGGCGCGCATGACGGAGAGCAAGCTGTACGAGCTGACGCGCCAGTGCTTCTCCGAGATGCGCGACGCCGGCATCACGAGCGTGGGCGAGTTCCACTACTTCCACCACGCGCGAGACGGCGAGACGGACGCCGACAAGCAGCAGTTCGCCTACGACCAGACGGTGCTGCGCGCCGCGCGCGACGTGGGCATCCGCGTCGTCCTTCTCAACGCCTACTACGAGCACGGCGGCTTCCAGCGCGCGCCAATGTCGGAGCCGCAGAAGCGCTTCAAGGTGGACTCGCACGCCGCCTACTGGGCACAGATGGATGCACTGAGTGACGTGGTGCGCCAGGAGCCCACGCAGACACTGGGCGTCGTCGCGCACTCGATGCGCGCGGTCGAGCTTCCCGACATCGTCAAGCTGCACGAGGAGTCGGTGCGCCGCGGCCTCGTGTTCCACATGCACCTCGAAGAGCAGGTACGCGCACCGCCGCATTGCTCAAGTGCTGTCCTGGTTGTCCATATCCGTGCTGACTGAGTGCATGTCGTGGTGTCACAGACCAAGGAAGTGGAGGACTGCCGCGAGGCGCACGATGGCGAGTCTCCCATGGCTGTGCTGCTTGAGAACCTCAAGATCGACGACAAGTTCACGGCCGTGCACTGCACGTGGACCGAGGCGAATCTGCTCCGGAAGTATGTCGAGAAGAAGGGCAACGTGTGCATCTGTCCGCTGACGGAGGTGAGCGAGTCGCAGACAACTCGCTGGCATCGACGCGGTCTATGATGGAAAGAAGAAGCTAACGATAGCCATCAATGAGCAGGGCAACCTGGGCGACGGATTCCCGGCGCTCGCGAGCTGTCTGGACCGCATCTGCCTCGGCACGGACTGCAACGCGCGCATCGACATGTGCGAGGAGATGCGCTGGCTGGAGTACGCGCACCGCCTGCGGGAAAGCCGCCGCGGTGTGTGCACGGACGCGGTGGCCGAGACGGATCTCCCGGCGCTGCTCTTCCGCTACGCAACCACGAATGGCGCGGAGGCGCTCAACCTCAACGTGGTACGTTCGTCGGTGTGATCGCAGCACTGATGCCGCGAGAGCGTCTATTCACATGAGCTCTGAACCGACCAGGGCGAGATCAAGGAGGGACTTGCGGCGGACTTTGCGCTGCTGGACATTCGCGAGGAGCAGCTCAAGTTTTCGTCCCCAGAGTCGCTCATGGGATCGTTCGTGTTTGGTGCGAACGGCAGTAGCGTCGTCCAGGCGACGGCCGTCAACGGCAAGTGGCGGAAGACGACGACCAAGGCGAGTCCGCTATCAGTGGCCGAGCCAAAGGTGATCGAGTCAGAGTCGGCGGAGCACCATGAGCAGATCGAGGCGGCCGCTTTGATCGCAGACGTTGACAGTGACGACGTGCTGGGTCTCACGTGCGGTCTCATGAACATCCCGTCGAACTCTGGCGACGAGCGGTCGGTGGGCGAGGCGCTGCAGCAATGGCTCAAGAAGCGTGGCTGGCAGGTTGAGATGCAGAAGGTCGAGCCACAGGGGGACGCGGCAGTCAAGGCTGACCGGTACAACGTATTCGCAACCCGTTCGAGCAGCAAAGCTCCGCGGTTGCTGTTCAACTCGCACATGGACACGGTGCCGCCGTTCCTCCCGGCAAGACTGGACGATGTCAACCTGTACGGACGCGGCGCGTGCGACGCCAAGAGTCTCATCGCCGCTCAGATGCTCGCGGCTCAGAAGCTGGTCGAGAGCGGTCATGGCAACGATGTCGCTCTGCTGTACGTCGTCTCGGAGGAGACGGATCATAGCGGCATGAAGAAGGCGAACGAGCTGGGCCTCAACCCATCACACTTGGTGGTCGGGGAGCCGACGGCCATGAAGATGGTCAAGCTGCAGAAGGGCATCCTCAAGATCCAGCTCACGCGCAAGGGCGTCGCAGCGCACAGCGGTACGTGTTCATCCACCAGTGAGTCCACCACTCCAACATGTGTTGACTCCTTCCATCAACTTGCTGTGTGCTGATGCAGGATACCCACACCTGGGCGAGTCAGCGATTGACCCGATGATCGACGTGTTGTACGACCTCAAGCACGAGACGTGGCCCCGCTCGGAGGAGCTCGGCGACACGACGCTCAACATTGGCCTCATCAGCGGCGGCATCGCGTCCAACGCGGTACCGGATTCTGCGTCCGCCATGCTCATGTTCCGCCTGACGGTCGAGCCGGACGCGGTCCTCAACCGCGTCAAGGTGAGGTTTTCAGCTCGAGAGCTGCGGTTGGCTTTAACGGTCTGGCTAAGTGGTGTATCGCTGTCTAGGAACTCGTTGCGGGTCGCGTCGACGTCAAGCTGTACACGGCGAACGCGCCAGTGCACCTGACGACGCTCGAGGGCTACGAGACGGGCGTCGCATCGTTCAACACGGACATCCCGTACCTCAGCTTTGACGGCAAAGCCTACCTCGTAGGCGCGGGCGACATCACGGACGCGCACTGCTCGCGCGAGTTCATCAAGCTTGAGGATCTGCGAAGTCTCGTCGACTTTTACTACGCGCTCGGCAAGAAGTTGGTGGAGAGCAAGTAGACTCCAACATTGCCAGATAGCCTCAAGGCCGAGCTTACCTCACGGAAGAACATGCCTCAAGGCAGCACGTACCTCAAGGCAATACGTGCCTCAAATTCATTCATCAACGTCGTGCACTCACTCACCACCAACGACATTGATGCGTTCGTCTCGTACGCAACCTTACGCCATCGTCGACTTTGTTGACAAGTCGAACCGCTGCGGGTCCAGATTGCCCCACTCGGCTCTCCACTCGACCGTCTGGGTCTTGAAGTTGACGCCGACGTGCTGCTGGAACTCGCCGATGCTGCGGACGGAGCCCAGTGGCAGCAAGTCACTCGCACGACTCGCATCACCACGCTCGTCACCGTCGTCGTCGCCTGTGATCTGCCTTTTCACTTCTGCCAGAGATTGCTGGCGGTGCTCGAGCGCGCGCGCATCTTCCACTTCGTGAAAGGTGCTGCGATAGCTGCGAGTCCAGAGGTGGTAGACGACGGCCTCCGACGGTGCAAAGAAGTCCCAACCAGACGTCCACAGCCGCGCGCTCATCGACGACTCCTCGCCGAAGAAGAGGAACCGCAGGCTGGCGTCGTACGGCACTTCGTTGATCACTTTGGACGACGAGAACGCGAACCCAGCCGCCCAAAACGACGACGAAATCGGTCTGGACAGCACGTGAGGCGTTGCGACACAGCACGTCAACGTTGGTATCGGCGATACGAGCATCTGCCATGCAGAAGCGTACCTCGGCGCCTTCTGCTGCAGCACTCGACTCGATTGGCGCAGCACACCGTCGTCATTGAAGCCTCGAGCGCAAAGGATCGTCGGTCGACAATCGGAGGAGACCTGATCCACTCGAAGTCGAAGGTGAGTTCACAAATCAATCAGAGAATGCATCCTGGACTGGCGTACCTCATTCGGGAGTGAGTACCCGAGCGGATAGGTCGTCAAGATGGGCTTCTCAGAGCCTTCGCAGCGTTCGAGCTCTCGGATGAGGAACTCGTCCCACCCATGGCGGAACCGCATGTGGCTGTCGATCTGGAGGTAGTACTTTTCCTCTCGCCAGAGCGCTTGGGCTCGTGCACGAGCAACACACGGGCCGGCAGCATCGCGGTAGTCGATGAAATCGATCCGAACCTTGTCACTCGCATACTTGGATCGGAGGTACACCAATGTATCATTATCTTCGGTGCTTTGCAAGCAAATGCCGATGGAGATGCGGTCAGGGGACGTCGCTCGGCGGAGCAAGTCGTCCACTGTGTGACGGCACTCGGGGTCGCGGTAGCTTGGGATCGCCACGAAGATGGAGTCGGCGCTCGTGCTGCTTGAGGACGAATTGTTCAGGGCTGGAAGCGGCTGAGGCTCTAAAGTAGTAGTGGTTGTTGACGTTCCATCAGTGGGTGTGACTGCTTCCTCTCCGGCGTTTCGCCTCCCGTAGTACCAAATGGTGACAGCCATGCGCTCGTGGCTGGTCGGCAGCACTTCGTGTTCCACGTCGTGGCTACGAAACACCAGCAGCGTGTCGAGCTGAGGAGGAACGTCCCACTCCACAGCCGAGGAGAACTCGCTCGTAGGAGTGAACACGCGCAGCTCGCCGCCATGCGCGGGCTGCCAGCCGTCGTTCAGGTAGTAGACACACGTGATCAGCCGCGACAGGTCCTCCCCTCCCTTCGCCTTGACCCCGTCCGGGTGCGTCGTCGCGTACGTGTCCGTGTGCTTGACGAAGCGACTGCCATCCCCTGGCTGCTCCATCACCACGTACATGACGTTAGTCAGCGCTGTTCTACTTCCACATGGATCTCAGCCGCCACGCCACGTACGAAAATGGCCAGCTGGGTCGAGGTGATGTTGCGCAGATCCAGCTCGGGTGACGCGCGCTTGATGCCGACCACGAGCGACTCGACGCGCTTCATGAGCACCCGGATGGCCGGTGCGAGCGACGCCGAGTCGTCGTTCAGGTCGCGCGGCCGCGGGATCCAGTGGATCCGATCGCCGCGCAAGGCGCGCGCCTCCCTCTTGCTCTCAGCCGACCCGATCATGGCGTCGTGGAAGTCGACGCGCTGGGCGTACGCGGCCAGAGCGTCCCTGACTGCGAGCGCGCTTTCGCGACCCAGGAACGACTGCTTGACGGCGAACCCGGGCGACGCTGGGTGACGCAGCACTGTCGTTGGTGCACGAGGCAGTGAGTTAGTGCTGCGTTACGACCGCTTCACGAGCGTGTGAAGCCCACCAAAGAGCTCGGACGGGTTCAGCTTCACCAACGGCGAGTGTGGCACGGCTAGAGACTCTTGCGGACTGCTAGCACCACTGCTAGCGCCACCACTAGCGCTGATTGCCGCCGTCTCCTCGTCCGATCGGCTCTCTGACACTACCGCCGCGCCGGAAGAGCTTCCTGCGCCTTGAGCTGCAGCCGACGGACGCGCCACCTCAGCGCGCGAAGCGACCGGCAACGACTCGCCCAGCGAGGCCTCCACGAGCGCCTGGAGCTGCGGCGACAGCGTGCTCAGCAGCGACGCGCGCTCCATGATCGATCTGATCTCGTTGTTGGATGACGACACCATGCATTCCACGCTGGTGGCTCTACTCATATCTGATTCCATCTGATACTCAACAGGGTACACGAGCGTACCCCACCAAAGCGTAACTTCAAATCGCGCGAGGCGTCGTGTTTAGATGAGCTCATGATGTGCATTGCAGCAGCCTGCGGGCCTTATTGAATGAGTCATTCCTCCACCTGCAAGCGCATCCAGAGCTTGCCACCACGCTCTCAGCACCGACAATGAGCTCCTTCCGTCTGTACGTGAGAGACGCGGCCGAGGTCGTGCAGGTGTGCGCGCGCGGGGAACGGCTCAAGGCCGGCGCGGCGCAGGGCGAGGTCGCCATGCTCCGGGACGCGTCGCTGGTCGTGGGGCTGGACGGCACCATCGCGCGTGTCGGAGCGGCCGCGGAGGTCGCCAAGTGGCTCCACGAGCAGCCACAGCCCGTGCAGTTCGATCGGCAGGTGGACGCTCGCGGCATGGTCGTGCTCCCGGGCTTCGTCGACGCGCACACGCACCCCGTCTGGAGCGGCAGCCGCGTCAACGAGTTCGCCATGAAGCTCGCGGGCGCCACGTACATGGAAGTGCACGCCAGCGGCGGCGGCATCAACAACACGGTGCGCCACACGCGCGCGAGCAGCGAGCAAGAACTGGCCAAGCTGCTGGAGAAGCGCCTCGACCGCATGCTGCGCGCGGGCACGACGCTCGTGGAGGCCAAGAGCGGCTACGGTCTCGAGGCCGAGACGGAGATCAAGATGCTGCGCGTGCTGCACGCGTCCGCGCACCCCGTAGAGATCGTCTCCAACTACCTGGGCGGCCATTCGGTGCCGGACGGGATGACTGCCGCGGAGGCGACCGACGACATCGTCAACAAGCAGATCCCGGCGCTCGTCAAGGCCAAGAGCGAGGGCACCATCTCGCCCGAGTTCATGTGCGTTCTATCGCTGCTCTCCATGTTCCATGCTGCCACTCACATATGCTTCCGCCTGATTCAGCGACGTGTTCTGCGAGAAGGGCGTGTTTGAGCGCGACGACAGCCGACGGATCCTGGAGGCAGGCGCACGCGCGGGCCTCAAGATCAACTTCCACGGTGACGAGCTGCACCCGATGCAGTCGGGCGACCTGGCGGCCGACCTGCACGCGCGCGCGATCTCCCACTGCGAGATGCTGACAGGCGACGATCTGCATGCGATGGCGGCCCACACGCCGTTGCCCATCTTCGCTGTGCTGCTCCCCACGACCAAGTACATTCTCAAGCTGCCGAACCCTCCGGCGCGCGACATGATCGCTGCGGGCGTGCCCGTCGCGCTTGGCAGCGACTTTAACCCGAATGCGCACTGCCTGTCGATGCCCATGGCTATGAACATGGCCTGCGTGCAGTTCGGCATGACCATGAAGGAGGCGCTGGTGGGTGCGACCATCAACGCGGCGGCGTCCATTGACCGCGCCGACACCCACGGCAGCATCGAGGTCGGCAAGGCCGGCGATCTCGTGCTCATGCGCGCGGATCAGTGGGAGCAGATCATCTACGAGATGGTCGACCCGCCCATCGAGGCCGTCGTCAAGAAGGGCGTGATCCACAGCGTCCACTAGGCTGAGCGTCGAGAGGAAGGACTGAGTGCTCAATGCGTGTAACACGGTCTTGATTGTGGGAGACGACTTCTCGATGGGATTGGGGCCTCGCAGTCACCAAGGGGATTGCCAAAGTGCCACGGAAATACGAGCTGAAAGCTCGAGCCTCCCTCTATGATACCAGTCGAATGGATGAGTGGTGGATAGTCGCATCCGTCACAGCGCTGGCCCTGCTCACGGTGTGGACGATGACCGACTGCCACTGCCGGGCTTGCGCGTCAGCTCGCCGTCTCGCGCCTACTGCGTCGGCGGCTGGTACGTGTTCTTCTCGTTCCACTCGTCCATCTTCCGCTCGATGAACGAGATCACCTTGGGGTCCGGGACGATAAATAGGTGCCGCTCGTCAAGGTCCTCGATCACGAAGCGGTGCTGTTCACCCACGTTCAGTATCCTCGTTAGCCTCCCCACTCATTCACGCCCACAAACACGAGCTTGACAACTCAGCAAGCCGCGCACCTGGACCGCGGTCTCGTTCAGGTGAAGCAGGTACTGCTTCGTCGCCGGGTCGCTGCGCAGTCGCCACGCCACCAGCACGCTCGTGAGTGCCAAGAAGCGTGTGGTAAGCGGAGCGCCAGGCGCCGATACTACCGACTCTGCGTCTCTCTTTCTGTGTACTGACTAGCAGCAGCTGCCGGCGTCTTACCATTTCACGAGCACGCCCTTGTTCGCGGTCGGCATGGTCGTCTCCGGTGCTGATGATAGTGTCGCTTTGCTGCCACGACGAGCTCCAAGGCAAAGTTCGACGCGAACTTAAAAGGATCAACATAAAGTTCGACACGAACTTACCGAGTTGTTGCAGCACGACCTGCTGCAAGTGTTTGCAGTTCGGAGGAACATGCTTGCCGGCGACGTCTCAATTCGCGGTGGGGTCAGCGTGAGGGCCCGAGCGTTGCGAGGGGCTGCTCATCTGTATGGCAGAGCGGAGAAGAGGGTTGTCGCGCGGGTGGCTGCATCGGTGATCCATGGGCGGCTGTGCAGCACCAAGCGCCGCGTTACGTCGATCCAGGCGGAGAGCGGGAACAAGAGCCGCACCATGCAGCGAGTGGAGCGTCAGGAGCCACCGATGTGGCGAGAGCAGCTCGAAGGGATACGTGCAATGACTGACTGTGGCGAAACGGAGGTGCGTACCCCTGTAGTGGCGAATGTTGGCTTGACGAGTAACGAGTGGCGACCTCTCCTCTCAGACGTTCGTCGACTCTGCGGGCCTTCCAGAGCACGTCGTGCGCTTCCACATATTGATCGGAGGGCTGTTGAGCAGTCAGACCAAGGAGCACGTGAACGCGGCAGCCTTGCAGCGCCTCATGAGTCTGGTACGGCGCCTCCGACTGTCTGTTGAAGAGTGAATCATGTCGAAGTATGGATCTGAAGGGATCGTGTTTCAACAGGGCTGACGGTCCAGGAGATGCTGGCCATCGACGAGGAGGAACTCGCGCAGATCATCCGACCTGTCAGCTTCTACAACAACAAGGCGAAGCACATCAAGAAGGTCGCTGCCATCTTGAAGGAGCAAGCACGTGAAGCGGACGTGATCGACATCCCCGACAAGTACGAGGGACTGCTCGCGTTGCCTGGCGTTGGCCCCAAGATAGCGACGCTGGTGATGACCCTCGCGTGGAACAAGTACGTCGTACACCTCGCAGGTTTTCTCATGCCATTGTATTGTGCTGACTCTGTCGACTGTGTACCCGCCAGCACGGTCGGCATTTGCGTGGACACGCATGTGCACCGCGTCTCAAACCGCCTCGGGTGGGTCGACACGTGGAACAAGGCGAATCCAAAGTCGCAGGACCCGGAGAAGACACGAGCGGTAGGTCTCACTGAAATGATCGCTGTGGTTTCGTCACTGAGCCCCTCTTGTCTTCGATGGCGCAGGAGCTGGAAGCCTGGTTACCATTCGAGCTCTGGGGCCCCATCAACCGCCTTCTCGTGCTCTTCGGCCAGTCCATTTGCCTGCCGCGCAGCCCAAAGTGCGGCGAGTGCGGCATCAACCGCCAGTGTCCATCCGGCAGCTTGAAGAGCATGTGACTTGTGCAGCACCTCTTCAATCGAACTTTACATATCTCTAAGTGCGGATACCGAACCTAACAACCCTGGGATGTGTGCTTGAGAAACGTTGCGGTGGTCCAGCTCCCCAGCTGAATGCCATCGAATGCCAGTCATCGGCGCGGCGGTCCGTGGCTTGGCGCGTGCGATAGCAGGAGAGACGAGCGGCGGCATGCAGCTGCGCAGTCGGGTGAAGAAGGAGGTGGCGGAGGTGGCGGTGGCTCCACCCGCTCGGACGCGCAGAACCAAGCGCGCGGCGGTGAAGGAGGAGGCGGCGGAGGTCAAAGCTGAAGTGGCGGTGGCGTCTCCACTTCGCCCCCGACGGCGCATCAAGCAGGAAGCGGTCACCATGGACGCCGCTATCGCCATCGACCACGATGGGCAGATTGTGGTCAAGAAGGAGACGGCGTCGCCGCGCAAGAAGAAGGCCAAGCAGCGCGCGGTGCGAGCCGAGCCGCCCAAGTGGCGCGAGCAGCTGAAGGGCATCGAGGAGATGCGCGCCAAGAAGGACGCCGAGGTGGACGCGTACGGCTGCGAGGTGTGGAGCAGACTGACTGCTGTTGGTGCTCGTTGGAGTAGTCTGACGACTGCTTGGATGCTCTCGGCAGGTGTTCTTCGACCCGGCGCAGTACCCCGCGCACATTGCGCGCTTCCACGTGCTGATCGCCGCCATGCTGAGCAGCCAGACGAAGGACCCGGTCAACGCTGCTGCAATGGGCCGCCTCATCGAACACGGTACGTTCACCTTGTAGTGTTGATGGCGCCATTCGGTGCGCTAATGCTTCGCCATCGATCTCTCGTCCAGGCCTGACAGTGCAAGACATGCTGGACATTGACGAGAAGGAGCTCGCACAGATCATCCGACCCGTCGGCTTCTTCAACAACAAGGCCAAGTACATCAAGCAGACCGCCGCCATCTTGAAGGAGAAGGCGAATGGAGCGGACGTGATCGACATCCCCGACACGTACGAGGCGCTGATCGCGCTGCCAGGCGTCGGGCCCAAGATGGCGACGCTCGTCATGAGCTCCGCGTGGAACAAGTACGTGAGGCGTACTTGACCGACACTCGGACAATAAGGGCGTCTAACCTTGGCATGGGTGGATTGCGCATCGACAGCACGGTCGGCATCTGCGTGGACACGCACGTGCACCGCATCTCGAACCGGCTCAAGTGGGTCAACACGTGGAACAAGCTCAATCCAAAGTCGCAGGACCCGGAGAAGACGCGAGCGGTGCGCGACTTCTTCTTCTTCTTCTGTCTGCCTCTGCTGATCGGGTTGATTGACCGACTGTGAGGCAACCTGTTCCATCTGCGGCCACCAGGAACTGGAGGATTGGCTGCCGCGCGAGCACTGGGGACCGATCAACGCCCTGCTTGTTGGCTTCGGCCAGACGATCTGCCTGCCGATCGGCCCCAAGTGCAGCGAGTGCAAGATCAAGGGCATTTGCCCGTCCGCCAACAAGAAGACCTTGTAAACGCCGAAGCTCTGTACCTTTACGTCCACTTTCAACACGAAGTAGTCGTCATCATGCACGTCTGAAGATACTCACATATACACACCTATTGGTGTTACCAGCTCGCTTCATTATTACTGGCGAGCGAGCACAGCAGTCGACGTAGTAACTCGCCATCCTTCTGCTTCTGCTGGCCCACCAACTCCACGATCTGCTCCAAGTTGTCGCCCGCGCGAGACAACATCTCGC
>JAADYF010000933.1:0-11520 GCA_023338175.1 Phytopythium delawarense | reverse complement strand
GGGAAACTTTTATCAGAAGTTCACTTTGCTTGAAAATGCACCTTTTTCGCAGGCTATAAAGTTGCGCAAGGGTTATGCGGGTCACTTTGCTTGAGAAATGTGCCATTTTGCCCGGGAAAAAGTGTACATCACAAAATAGAGGTTTTTGGGAGGGAGCAGACAAAACAAAAAACGGATGCACTGTTTTAGAGTGAAAATTATCACCACAAAAGTTTAGAAATCGACACGCGCCATCGATCAGAGACTATGGCAGCGTGATTCCAGCAATTTTTGATAGTCTTCGGTGTCACTTGACCAAACGCTTGGTTTCCCCAGTCCATTGCAGTGAAAATGTCGACCGCCTGCTACTCCAGACCGTCTCGGTAGCGGTGATAGCTGTCCAGAGCACGAATTCTGAGAAATTTGTGCTTGAGGTTGGCGATGATTCCTTGGTCGAGAGGTTGCAAGACGCTCGTGGTGTTCTTTCGCAAGAATTCGAGCCGGACGTTGGTAAGCGGCTCCTCTGGACGCACGTGGGAGCTGACATTGTCAACAAGGAGCAAGATATGGCGATCGCTGGATCTCATCTTCGCGTCCAAAGCCGCCAACCAACGCGTAAAAATCCGCGAGTTCATCCAGCCTTTGAGACTGTTGGTGTATTCCACACCAAGTTCCTCGTCAATGTCATGCCCGCGCAGAGCAATAGGCTGGACGGCAGTTCCAATGAAGAGAAGAGGGAGTTTGTCGCTTCCATCTGCGTTGGTGCAAACGCAGAGGGTCAGGCGCGTCTTGTTGTCCTTGTTGCCGGCGAGCTGCCTCCGCCGCGACAGTGTTGTGCGCGCCTCTTGCCGATAGTAGAATGAAGTTTCGTCCATATTGTAGATATCATGCCGCTCGTAGCCGTCTGTCAGATTGAGCATGTCTGCGCGACCAGTGCGCACAACTTCAGCGTCCACTGACGCGGCCTCGCCGTGTTTTCGCTGAAGCGAGATGCCGTGTCGCTTCAGAAAGCGATAGAGCCAGGGTAGAGAGAAGGAGGGGTGCTTGCTCGCCGGCAGGCCGACACGCTCGGCGACATCTCGTGCCATCGCAATCACGATCTCGCCCGTCACTGTCTCAATGCACTGCTCCATAATGTCGAACTCGGCGACCACTGCTTCCTCGAACGCGCGCACTTCCATGGCAATGATGTTCTTGGGCCCAAAACACGACTCTGGGCATGCCATGATCTTCTCTCGGTGGAGGAGTATGCGCGCAACCGCCTTTCTTGAAAGAGGAATGGGCAGATCGAATTCGTCCGTGGCCCAGGCAGCCAGAGCAGAAAATGTTGCCTTCTCAGTGGCGACCACATGGCACAACTGCGCCTGCTGGCCGAGAGTCAGGCGGATGCGTTTCTTAGTGATCTTGGCGGGCTTGATCGGCATAATGGAGAATGGAAAATGAAAGTGAGACGCTGAAAAGTTTGTTGCCGCATGCATTTTACAAGTCACTTCAACATTTAATCTTCGCTGATGGCCGTTCAATTTGTACTGGAATTTGCAACGTTTTGCTTGCAGAACTTGAAGTTGGTTCGGACCGTCAAAGTTAACTTAAATCATGATGCAACACATCTCCATTATCCATCAAATTCTGCAGGATCGTGGCGGCGCTATTGCCGAAGTCACCTGTAGCCGCGCTCGCGGTGTCCCAACCAGACGGAAGGCCTTCCAACGTCCGCCCAGCTGCGATGCTTGCTTGCACTTGCATGCTTGCAGCTTCCGGGCCGGAGACTGGAGCCACACGCGAACACACGCGCGCAGCTTCCGGCCAGCGATTCCCATCGGATTTATTGGGGATTCGCGGTCAGTCGCTTGAACTTCAACCGTTTACGCTTGAGTTTTGAGTCCTCAATTTCGGCAAACATTTCGGAATAAATCAAAAACAAACAAATCCGGCGATCTTCTGATTCGTACCGTTACTGGCGAAAGTCTATCGTCTCAGACGTCGCGATGAACTAATGCGCATCACGGTACAAGCCAATTAGCTTCAGTGTGGAACAAAATGCAGCGGGATGGCGACCATCTCTCGGTGCGCGTGACGGCCGCCGACGTCGCGGCCGCTGCGGACGCGCGGGCGCTCGAGTGGGTGCGCGTGGCAGCGCGCGCGCTGCCGCTGCTGGGCACCGTGTCCAAGGCCAAGCGCGCGCGCAAGAGCGGCGACCTGACGCTCAACGGCTCGGCGCTCGTGCCGACCAACGTGCCGGCGGTCGTGGGCGACAAGATCGCGTATGCGCCGCGCGCGGCCGCGGCCTGCGGCCCCCTGTACACGTCGGAGCTCCAGGCGGACGGAGTTGGAGGTGATGAGGAGCGGCGAGAGGCCGAGGACGAAGCGGAGCGGAGCGGGGGAGACGCCGAGACGCGCAAGTGGGCGGCCGTGTGCGCGCGCCAGGGCCTGCGCCGCGTGTTCGAGCGCGACGACATGGCGCTCGTCGTCAAGCCAGGTGCGGTCCGTCGCTGCGGTGTGCATGCGCGCTGGGTGGGCTCTGCCGCTGACGGCGCCGTGCCGCAGTGGGCGTGCACGTCAAGGGCCGCGGCAAGCGCACGGTCGAGCGCGCGCTGCTGTCGCTGCTGTCGCCGCCGGCCGCGTGCGACCAAGAAGGCGGCGACGCGGCGCTGCCGGCCCCGCACGCAGTGCACCGGCTGGACGCGCGCGTGGGCGGGCTGCTGCTCGTGGCCAAGACGCGCAGGGCCGAGGTGTCGCTGTCGGCGCAGCTGGAGCGGCACGCCGTCGCCAAGCGGTACCGCGCGATCCTCGCGGGCCGCGCCGACCGGCTGGCGTCGCACGCGAGCGTCCGTCCGCTCGGCAGTGAATCGCAAGGCGGCAGTCCGGCCATTGCGATCCCGAGCGAGCTGGCGGAGCTGGAGCAGGTACAGACTGGACAGGAGGGAGAGGTCCTCGTGGTGCGCGGCGAGATCGACGGGCGGCCATGCGCGACCGCCATGCGGGTCGTGAGCTGCACTCGGAGGTGCGTTGCCTTGGAGCGAGGGCCTCATGCCGTCGGGTGGACGCTGACTGACGCTCTCTTGGGGGACCGCAGCGCTCGGTACGAGTGGATCTCGACCGTGGACCTGTGGCCGCTCACCGGCCGGAGGCACCAGCTGCGCGTGCACATGGCGCGGCTCGGCCTCCCAGTCGTCGGCGACGACCTGTACCACGCGAGCGCCGGGCCCGCGCTGCCGCCGGTCGTGCGCGGCCTTGGGCTGTTCCTGTTCGCCGTCGGCATCGCCTTCAACGACGGGTGGGAAAGAAGCGGGGGCAGCCATGAAGACGCCAGCGAAGATGGCGGAGGCAATCGCCGGCGCTTTGAGATCGACGAGCCGCACAAGTTCGCGCGCTTCCGGCACTTCTGCGAGCTCAACTGGCGCCGGCAGCAGAAGGAGAACGTGGGCGACAAGTGAGGCGGCCAGAGAGGAATGGAGAAAGCAAATTCGACTGCGACTACTGCTACTTACTACTGAACTACTGCTCCTACGCTGGTGCCTGCCCTGCTATCGTACGCGGCGCATGGTTACACTCGCTCGCCCCCTCGTCCTCGCGCGCGCAACAGCGCCTATGCATCTATTGTACAGCCCGCCTCGCCCCCTCAAAATGTGCCCGCCGCTCGGCTACAGCTGCTGCTGCTGCTGCTGCTGCTCGAGCGATCCGCGCAGCGCAATGAGCAGCTGTGAGGCCGTCGGTCGACACCGAGGGTCCGGGTGCAGGCAGCTTTGGCAGAGCCACCGAGAGAGGTCCGAGATGGGCGAGGGGAAATGCAGGTCGCCGCGAAACTGGCCCAGCGACAGCCGCGCGTCGTCCGGCGTCATCTTCTCGCTGCAGATCGGGTGCTTGCCGAACAGCATGAGGTAGTACACGATGCCGACCATCCACACGTCCGCCTTCTCGGCTGTCGCGTCGCAGTTGCCAAAGTTGGGGCGGAAGCACTCGGGCGGGAGGTACCGCAGCGTGCCCACCGACGACGACGTGATCGGCTCCTTGACGTGGCGGGTCAGGTCGAAGTCCGTCAGCTTCACTTGCTCGTCGCGAGTCACCAGAATGTTCGACGGCTTCACGTCATAGTGCGCGACGTTCATCTGCGTTCATCATCGAAAAAGGGTCGCCGCAGGCGTCAGATACATTCGGGATTGCGGCAACACTTGGAGAGAAAAAAAATACCTCGGCGTGAAGATAGGTGAGCGCCTCGAGGAGCTGGCGGAGCACATTCACGGCCGCAAGCTCTGGTAATGAGCCCATGATCTGCAGATGTACGTGGTGCTGGTGAGTAAGCTGTAAGAATGCCCAGAGCAGGACGACGACTGCGTACCTCGAGAAGCTGCTGGAGATCCGTCTCGGCGCTCTCGACGGTGAAGGCCGTGTACGACTGCTGCCGGTACTCGATAAGATACGAGCTGTCACCAACTGATGCAATGTTGGGGTGGCAGAGTTTCTGAGGTGCCATGACACGACCGTCAGTTGCTTGCGATCCAAGCCGAAAGGATCGCCAAACGTGACCGTACCGAGTGGGTGTAGTGCTCTTTCTGCGCATGCTTGACCGAAGTTGACAGCTTGAGCGCGCAGTACTTCTTGTTGTCGACGTAGTCAATGACGTCCCAGACCTCGCCGTTGCCTCCCTTGCCACGCAGCCGAACCAGCAAGAAGCGGTTTCCAAGCACCGGCAGCTTATAAAATGGCGAGACTGTTGATCAAAGCACAGCGACCTGTGAGTCAGAACCGCCTCGAAAGCTCGTCCGTCACCAAACAGAAGCCACGCACTCTTCTCCAGGCGGCTGAGCATCAATTCCTGCTTGTGCTTGGTCTCTTCGCGCTGTTGATGAAGCCATGTTAACGTTAGTTGGAGGAAGTGGACTGAAGGAGTAGTGAGCAACTCACTTGGAACTCGCGAATGAGATCCTCGAACTCCTGCCGTCGCTGCTGGTACCACGGGTCGAGCGCACTTGCCCCCTGTCGTTTACAATTCCATCCACAGGCCATCAGCCCCTTCATGATCTCGTGCATGTCCTCATGCAAAGGTGCAGGCCGTACAGATTTCATCGTCTCCTCTCGGAAGCGCTTCTCTGTCAGGATCGCGGCTCTCCTCAAGCCAGGCAAAAAGAACACTCGGCTGCATAAAAGAACAGCACAGTCAGTCAAAGTGTACAACCAGAGTCTTGCGCGACGAGAGAAGGCTGCACGCACTTGTCCTGCTCCTCGAGAGTGCCCCACACTTGCAGTCTGCTGTCGAGCTCACTGTTGCGATGGTGCTGCTCTTGCTGGATGTTCCACTTGAGTTGCTGTGGCGCCAAAGCATAGATCCATCAGTTTCATGCCACCAACGAGAGACCTCCAGGCGCTCTTGATCGGAAGCTCACCTCAATGTCGTCTTGCTCGTTCTTGGTGGGCTTGTACTCGTAGGTCTCGCCCATGTCCGAGTCCTCGCCATCCACAGCCGTACGTTGACTGGCAGAGTCCTCCATCCGCATGGTCGCGGGCTCCATCACAACAGTCATCTGGTCCGCCTGGGTCACGTCCGTCATGCTGTTGAGCAGACTGTTCATCGGGATCGACGTCGATGACGGCTGTGTCGACGCCGTCGCAGGGGCTACCTTGGCGGTCTTGGCGAGCGGCAGCGGGGCCACAATGGACGTCTCGCGGTCCTGCTTCGCGCAAGACTTGGCCGTCGAGGACAGCGGCAACTGGTGCGAGATCTGCTTGCTCTTCATGGCGAGCGGGTAGACGTGCGCGAGCGACGCGAAAGTGGGTGGCAGTCCAGGCGACGGCGCGCCGCGCATCGTGCGCTCCGTGTTGCACTCGGCGATGAGGCAGGGCGACACGTCGTCGTCGCGTCGCGCTTCAAAGATGGGGTGCGCGGCCATGAGGTTGGGCGACGGAGAGGACCGCACCCTGGCTTGCTCGAAGCCGAACTCGTCCTCGTCCGTGTCGATCGCGTAGTTGCCCGTCACGAACTGGATGGGCGAGGACGCGACCTCGTCGCGGCCGCTGCTGTCGCTGCCGCTGCTGTTGTTCGACCCCGTCACGAACATGGCGTCTGGGGCGGGTGCCGGCTGCTCTGTTGATGGTCCCTGGCCTCGCGCGATGATGGGGGAGCGAAGGTTCGTCGTCGTTGGCGGGGGCCGGGCACGCGCAGGTGGCGGGCAGGCGGATGGAGGAGCGAGCGCGCGCGTGTGTCCGCGCGGTCCCGTCCGTTAGCGTCGAGTCTGTGGAGGCGGTCGCGATTTGCGCGTGCAGCGAGGCGTTCGGCGGCGGTTTGGTCCCTCCCGTCGCGGGCGGCGCTCGAGGGCGGCGAAGGACAGGCGCTGCTGCGGGCGCCAAGGGACGCGCCGGAAATGGGACGCGCGCCGGGGGTTTCGACCCGCGTGAAGCAACCGACCGAGGGCCCCGCGCGTGGCGAGGCGTGGCGAGGCGTGGGCCAGTCGAGCAGCGTGGCGGCGGGCGAAGTCGCTCGCTCGCGCCCTTTCCTCGCTGGGCGTTGGCTCGTGCGTTGGAATATAAGCTGCCAAGCGGTGGTTTCTCGCGCTTCTTTCCCTTCTTTCCCCTTCAATTTGCAAACGTTCTTGGTTGAAGAAGGATCCAGCCCAATATAGATAAATGCACCGTGTTTTAATGTAACATTGTCAATAGTCACCCTATTGAAAAATCAGTAGTTGCCCTAGTTTGGTGGTTGGAGTTTTATTGATGCTTTCTTTTATATTCCATAAGACTGCACCGTTTGGATTGTCCACACCTGAAAATGAACTTTTGGACGTGAACACACCTGGTGCTGGTGCAAACTATCGGTTTGTATTGATTTAAGGCGTCATTTAATATAAACCCTGGATGGGAGCTGGGGAGAGACGACGCGTCTGAGAATGTACCCATGACCATACGAAATCCAGGTAAAAAGATAGACGTCGCCCCGCCCTGCGCGTGCGTTGCCGACGGAGTGATGGTCGCTCGGCTTCGACCGGCAACTTCAATTCCGCGACAAAGCGCTGCTACTATGCCTTTTGGGAGTTCTTGGTAGACAATGTATGACACAGTATTCATAGTTCGCTTCATATATATCCCGCAAAAATAGGAGCAATTTGAAATACACCCAAAAACCCATCCATACCAAATTCACGGTGTGAGGTATATTTTTGTCAGAAGACGACATTAGTCGGCGACAAAACACTATCATATATTCTGTTGGTGAGGTTTTGGTAGAACATATATTCCTCTTCCACGACTGACGTATTCATACATATGCCACACATGTATGAGTATTATCTTTATGGAAATCAATGGTGTTGGAACACAAAAAGGCGGATGGTCGCAAAGCCGGGTCGAGGGGGATGGACCAAAAGCAACGTGGCGGCTTTTTTAGCCAATCCCAGCGCGGTGCGACGCGACGATTGTGACCCGCAGACAATCCCCGCCCCTATCCCACTGCGGAAATCCATTCGAAGCGTTTCCAGTCCCGAAAGCCAGACTCTCCACTCCCGAAAGGTTTGCTCACGGCATACTATCATCAAGATGCGCTTCCCCCTCGACTCGACCCTGGAGCCTCCACTTCTGGACTCGCATGGCGACATGTTCTCCCGCGCAGCCAACTGACTTGCCGCTGAATCAACTCATGAGAGGCGGGACGCCTGCCGATGGGCATCAAACCTGGCAGCCAAGCTGGCTGAGCTCGAGAACATCTCCACACTCGACACGCCGACACGCGACGGCATGGCGTGCGCGGGCTACCTGGTGCTGGAGAGCGCGACGCCCGTGCTGGTCGAGGTGAGCGCGGGCGTGCTCTACTGCCGCCGCGCGCGCGCGTGTGCAGGCGACAAGAGCCACGAGGCGACGACGCCCGCGGGCGACGCGACTAGCGAGGAGAAGCCGCGCGCGCTGCCGGCGCTCGAGCCGCGCGCGATGGACAAGCGCGAGGCGTCGCCGGCGTCGTCGCAGCAGCACAAGATGGCGGCGATGCTCGAGCCCGAGCGTGAGCCTGGGCCTGGGCCAGAGCATGCGCGCGCGCAGCCGGTCGCGGACGAGGGCGAAGATGGCGACGCGGTGGAGCGCGTGCTGCAGTTGAGTGGCCTCGTGGTCGACGTGCTGGAGCGCGAGGACGAGCTGGACGTGCCGTCGCTCCCCGGGTCCTTCCAGGTCATGACGTACAAGGTGTCCCGCGAGCCGGACGGGTCCACGAGCAGCACGCTGCGCGACTCGGTCATCCTCACGGCCAGGGACGCGGCCAACAAGCGGCTCTGGATCAAGCACATCAAGCACTGGAACCGCTTCGGCTGGCGCGAGACCGAGGCCATCTCCGCTGCGCACAACGACCTGGAGGCGCTCGAGGCCATGGTGCGCCGCTTCCAGCAGACCGCGCGCGAGCGAAGAGAGAAGCTGCACGTGTCCATGTCTGGCCGGCCGTCGTCGTCAGGTTCTTCTTCCCAGCGACAGCACCGGCGGCGATTCTACCGCGCCACCGCGCACCTGCCGCTCGTCCCGCCGCCGTAACCAGGAGAGTGTGCGTGCTTCCTTCCAGCCGCCAAGGCGTGCTGCACGCGCATCCCGCTGCGCCTAACTTATTGTCAATATCCCTGCATGTAGCCACCCACTCGAGCGTCTGGGTCACTCGTTCCCATTGGATACATGTATCCGATTGGTGCTAACTACAGAGGCACACACAGGTGGAGGCAGCCAGCGTCACAGGTTGACCGTCTCCGTCTCGAGGTCGTCCGACAGCAGGTGCGCGCGCGACTTGCTCGTCGACGTCGTGGACGACAGCTCGTCCGGGATCGGCAGCCGCAGCTTGGCGAGGTGCAGCCGGCGGTCGCGCTGCGCCTTGATGGACTTGGCGCGCGGCTGGCGCAGCGCCGTGCCGCACACGCGGCAGAAGTTGGCGTCTCCCTGGTGCAGCCGTCGGTAGCAGCGCGGACACTCGATCACCTCGGTCAGGATGTCCTGCGTCCCGGACTGGTTGAGCACCAGCGGGCACGCGATGATGCCGTAGCCGACAAACATGACGACGGTGGCGAGCATGCGGCCGAGGATGGTCTGCGGCGCAATGTCGCCGTACCCGACCGTCGTGATCGTCACGACCGTCCAATAGAGGCTGATGGGGATGTTGTCGAAGCCATGCTGGTCGCCCTCGATCAAGTACATGGCGCACCCGATCACCAGGATGAGCGTGAAGAGGCCCACGAGGAACACGAGGATGCGCCGCTTGTTGGCGTGGATGTTGTCGCTCAGCGCCGCGCTCGCGTCCACGAACCGCGCGAGGCGCAGCACGCGGAACACGCGCATGACGCGGAAGATGCGCAGCACCGCGAGGTGCAGGAGCGGCCGCGCCGAAGGTATCACGAGTCCTGCAAGGCGACAAGTCGACGCGTCAGCGGAGGCGGCCACGCGAGCGACGGGAAGCGGCCGTGAGCCGCACCTAGATACGACGGCACGATCGCGCAAATGTCGATGAAGCCCAGCAGACTGAAGACGAACTCGCCCGGGCTCTGCAGGCACGCGACGCGCAGGATATACTCGACGGAGAAGACAACCGTGAAGAAGATCTCGAGCGCCAGCAGGTAGTCGCCGATGTCGTCCCTGTTGGCAGCCAAGATGCACGTCAGCGGGACTGCCACTCCACCCGTACCCTGCGAGCGAGACGCGCGCCGTACCGGAAGTCCTTGACGCTGTCCAGCACGGCTACCGTAAGGCAAAGCAAGGCGACGCAACCAGGTCAGTGCGACGAACGCCATACAGACTGACCGACCGACGCGACGCACCGATGATGACGCTGAGCGAGACCATGACAAGCAGCACGAGCGCGACGCGCTGGCCCGCGGGCGTGCTGCTCTGGAACAGGATCTGGTACACGTACTCCCAGTTGGGCTTGGCGCCGCCCTTCATCTCGCGGTCGACCACGATGCCGTTGACGCGGAAGCGCAGGTCGTCCACGTCAATGTCTCCGTCCTCATCCTCGTCCGCGTCCGCGTCCGCGCGCGGCGTGTCCCCGGCCTCGGCGTCGAAACTGCGGCTGTCGTCGAACGCGGACGGCGCCGGGGACAGCGACACCTGCGCGTCGGTCAAGCCGCCGCCGCCGATGGCAGACGCGGCCCTCCGCGCCGCCTCGGCCGCGCGCCGCCGGGGACTCAGCACGCCGGACGAGGCGGAGAAGCCCGCGGGACCGTCGCCCGAGGCGCTGGTCACCTGCACGCGGTCGTACTGGTCCTTGCCGCGCTCGTCCTTGAGGTGCGGCAGCTTCATGCCGCGCAGAGAGAGACCGCTCCGCCGCCGGGCTGCGCGCTTGGCTTCGCGACTCCTCCCCACGTCACGATCGTGTGATGCGGACTGGACACCTGATAGCGCTGTTCTCAACTCTAACCCTATTTGACCAAACGAAACGTCGTTTTGACCCCCCTCCGATCAACGGCTGGCCGACGTTTCGTTTCGTTTCGTTTCCTTACTAATCTCAAGTGTGACACTTGGCAGCGACGTTTTCCAAACAACGGTCGGTTCAGGGCTGTGGATTGGCCAATGATCAAATATCGTTGGGTTTTAAGCGAATCAACACTCGCAGGAACGTCGCGGATAAAGCAATGGGCGTGAATTTATTCTAAATGACTTGGAAACGTCTTAGAAGCGTTCAAAACGTCTTCGAAACGACTTCGAAACGACAGTCCAGTATTGGAGGCCGTCCGGAAATCTACCGTCCCGAACAAAGGTATTGTCTAATTCAGGACAGGCACTATGATTCGCCAAAACGATGTAAAAGAGGTGATTGGCTGATATGAAATCCCGACAGTTGAACTAGGAGTGATGATCGCATGAGGAGAAGAAGAAAAGGCAACGCGATCCATCCACCCACTTGCCGCATTGAACCCTGACGAAGGTGGTGCCTGCCGGAGGCGTCTCCATGGCGGGCTTCATGGCGCTGTGAGCAAAGGGAAGACGCGGCGGGACTCACGATCCAGGATCGTGTGTTAACCCTATCGTTCCCCAAAAGATACATATGTATTATTTCACATATCCAGGTATGTGGACGTGCTGAAAGATTGTCCTCTATACTAAAACTAATTGTATTAGGGACTGTCTACCGTGTTTTGATATCTCGGGATCCTCCATATTTCAGATGCTACTGTGAATTTCTGCCAATGGGAATCGCCAAAAAGTGCATAGGGTTTACTTTTCGTCCGCACTCGGTTTTATTTCAGACCTAACTATTCTGTCCTTTACGCTGCCTTTCGAGCTTGTGTTGAGCGGCTGTTGTGCTGGTGACCAACAAAGCAGTGTTCCTGGCGTGTACGGCGACGTGAGCGAGCAGAGCGGAAGCCGCGCCGGACTGTCAGGCAGTGGCGTGGCGTCCTCGTCGAGCTCTTCTGCGCCGGTGGTAAAGCTTGGCGGGGGCGGCGTTGGAGCAGCTGGCCGCGTGCAAGTCGTTGGCGAGCCTCTTCTCCGCGTTGGAGGCGTAGAAGTCGCGCTTGGTTCTCGCTCGCGCCTCCCGTTCGTGGCCAGGTTGAGGATGCACGCTTGGTTCTCGCGTGCAGACTGGTCGATGGC
>JAADYF010000932.1:0-11534 GCA_023338175.1 Phytopythium delawarense | reverse complement strand
GCAGCGGGGTGCACAGGACCACTAACAGAACGCGTGTGGCTGTTGTCGAGCGCGAGTACTCCTGTAGGGACAGTGTGCGTTCGAGGGAGTAGACTCCGCGCTGACTCACTTGCGTTGACGTCCACCGCTTGTTCAAGCGCTGAATGGCTGAGGTCTCACTTGACAGCAACCTCATTTTTCACGAAGACGCGCTGATGGGATTAGAGGTGGGCGTCATTGAGGCGATTGCCATGGTTCTGTCAATAGAGTCGATAGGCTGCGGCCGAGCCGCTGAGTTGCTGTTGTGCATATCAAAATGGAAATCAACCGCGGCATGGCCATGCAAGCAACAAGCTTACAATTCAGCGTTCCGATGTGTTGGTCACTTCGCGCAAGCTCTTGAGGAAGTAGTGATGACTAGAGGGGGATCTCAGTCAAACAGCGTGTTCCACACAGCACGAAGTCGAAAACTTCGCGTCGCTCAAACAATTGAACAGTCACAGGCGACAATGACTGGAAGCGTGAAGAGTCCACTGGATCATCGAGGATTGAACGAACCGTCACCGTCGCAATGGAATTGCGCCTGTCGGCATGCGAATGCGGCAGATCAGTCTTTCCGATGCTGAACAGGTGTCACTCCTGCCGTCCGAACAGAAAGTGATGTTGGAAACCGAATTCTCCAGCACGACAGTGGAAAGCAGCAGATCTCTTGGCGTCAAGAGTGCCACGGCAACGAAGGCGCTGCGCACGCCATGGCATCTGAATTATTTGTCCATGGCGTGGGATGTCCGTGGTCCACACTAGTGATGAGCAGGTGGTAGATTGCATCATTATTCCGTGTGCCTGTCGCGTGCTTTGCCGAGCTCGAGCCAACACCTGATGTTCATCGCTATCCCAAACGACCGTGCAGGTAACATTGGTGATCGTATCGCCTGTAGAGACGGGATGCAGACGAGCAGATCGACGATTTGCTCTTCTTGGCTCGAGACATTCGGGCTTCGCGTTTACAAATGGCGGGGCACTCGATGGTAGCGCTGAACAACTCGATCGCCTTATCTGAGGTAGCTTACCGCGCGCTCCACGGCCGGCGACCGCAACCTGCTCACAGGAGCAAACCTCGAGTATAGAGGCGTGGAGGAGGAGAGGTACTTGTGCTCACGATTCCATTTAATGTTGGTGGAGCATGTAAATGCGTGAGCCATGCCCCGCCGCCTGGTCGAGATGGGGGCCGCATCTCGCGCCTCGCTGTGCCGTTGCTGTAGGTTCAGGGAGACGGCCATCGACGTCGTCGTCCTCGCCAACCGTGTCCTTGAGCGTGCAAACGACTCGTCCTCAGTATGCTTCTCCCTCAACGTTCACCAGTTGGATTCGGATGGACTGGAGGAGGAGGGGGGGTTGACACTTCAACTTGGTCGTACCCCAGCTGGGTCATTCCATGTGACGTGTGACAGCTCGAGGCTTGACCCTGGCCGTTCTCCGAGGACGCGGACAGCCAGAGCGCGGGGGAGATGTCCGGCCCGCGTCCTCGACGAGTGAGCGTGGCCACCTGGCAGGCCATGCCGTTGAGACCCGATGGCGACGCCATGGAGCGTCTCGGCACTCGCGGCATCGCCAGTGAAATCACGGTGGTGGGGCGGTCTGGGTCGTGGGCTGATCCGTCAGCATACTCGAACCAAGTCACCGACAATTTTTCGCGCGGACGGTTACTCGGTGCAGAGCAGTGGCGAATATTAGAAGGGTATCCTCGCTTCATCATGCATGCTGTTGTATCTATCCTGCAGGAGGCGGTGGCCTCATGGCCAGCCAGTAGTGTTCCATCCATTCAGCAGGAGAAGGAGGTGACGGCGGCGGTTCGAGAGAGCGAGTGCAGCAGGAAGGAGGCGACCGACGACGCCGCGAAGGAAGGAAGGATCCGGCCGCCTCGCACTTGATCAAAGTATGCGCCAGCAGATCGTGCCAGCGTGGGGAGGCAGTGGCAATTCCCTGACGGTTACCGTCCATCTGGGCCGCTTTTCGCATACTTTTCGCAGGTGACGGCTAATTCCTCGCGATTTAGCTAATTCCGCGCTTGTTGAGCGTCGTTCTCTCTCCCTCGGCACTTGAAGAAAGTATGCCGAGGAAGAGACGGTCGGTGCAGAGCGTGACAGCTGAAAGATGGGCGGCCGGTCTGGCCACCTCTTTTGACGGAGAGTTTGTATGCGTGTCGTCCTCGCCTCCCTGCTTCTCCCCCGCGCGTCTCGCCTTGCGCTCTACCCTCAAGCGAAGTCGTTTGGCCGCGCGCAAAGGAGCGGGACGACCGGACGATCCATTTCCTTCCCACTCGACGATTCTCTCCGGCAGCGGCACCCGCCCCTCCGGACTGACCCAAGCCAGCCAAAGTCTCTTCCCGACCGACTTCCCGCCACTCGCGACTCGCCCCACCCGGCGTAGGGCAAGTAGGGCGGACTTGGAAAAAGGCGGAATCAACACGAGACAGACATGGCGACAGCTTCCAACCAGAGCGCGGCGCCCGCCATGCCGGCGGCCACGGGCGCGCGGTTCGCGCGGAGGCTGCGCGTGGTGACGGAGCCCAAGGCGAGCAACAAGATGCACCGCACGCGCACGCTGAGCGAGCTCATCCTGCTGTCCCCGCGCAGCTCGCCGCGCATCACGCCGCGCCACAAGCGTTTCGACATGGACATCGAGGTGTCCAGCTTCTTCGCCGAGGGCGAGGGCGTCGTGGACATCCTGGGCGGCCGCCGGCACTTCAGCACGCGCTCGCTGGGCGACCGCCACTCGTCCGCCGGCGTCGACACCATCCTGGAGCAGCTCTCGGACGTGGCGACGCACCATCACCACGAGGACGCCGGCGACAACCAGGAGGAGGAGCAGACGCAGGGAGACGACGCCGTGATGGCGGACGCCAGCACGGAAGACGCCGGCATGGACGTGGACGAGAGCAACGCGGCGCCGCAGTCGACGTCCTCGTCCTCGTCCATGGAGTCGACCGAGCCTGAAGAGAACGCGCGCAGCGTCAGCGAGGTGGTCGACATGCTGTTCGAGATCCACACGGCGCTAAAGTCGCGGCACCTCGGCGCACGCACGGCTGCGTCGGCCCTCGCGGCGTCCAACTTGGTCTCCTCTGTGGCTTTCCCCCCGGCCGACCCGGTCCCGCGGGACGAGCAGCTCGAGGCGCTCGAAAACACGCGCAAGATGCTCGAGTGCGCCATCTGCCAGGAGGTGTTCACGGGAGCGACCGAGGCCACGTGCTGCGGCCAGATCTTCTGCAAGGACTGCATCGAGCGCTGGGTGAGCGAGCGCGGGTCCTGCCCAATGTGCCGCGAGAACATCAGCTTCGCGCTGCTCGTGGCCAGCCGCCACGCGCAGCGCATGGCCAACGAGATGAAGGTCACGTGCCCGTTCTGTCCCGAGGTGATGAAGAAGGCTGCGTTGGCCGACCACGTCGCCACGTGCGATATGGCGCCGGTTGAGCCTCCTCCGCCCGCGGACGTGGCGTTGCGCACGCTGCTGGTGACGACCGCGCGGCTGAACGCGAGCTTCCTGCGCCGCTTCCTGCTGTCGCCGGCACCGCCTCAGGCGCTCATGATGCAGTGCTACATCCGCACGCGCGGCGGCGGCAACTACGAGCTGTACACGCAGGACACGGACACGCTGCTGTGCTCGGCGGTGCGTCGCCGGCAGTACGACATGTCGGTGAGCTTCTCCATCTTCCTGGCCAACAACCTGGACAACAACAGCAACAACAGCGCGGCCAGCATGACGCAGGTCGCGCGGCTCGAGAAGAACTACATGGGCTCGCAGTACACGATGGTGGACACGACCGGCGAGACGCCCGTGGAGCTTGGCGCCGTGCAGTACGCTGCCACGTTCGGCAAGTCGCCGCGCCAGATGCGCGTCGCCCTGCCGCTCGTTCAGGAACTGCCAGAGGTGGACAGCGCGGTTGACGGCGCGCCGTCGTGGGCCGTCCAGCCGTGGACCCCGGCGCACAAGGAGGACACGATCCTGGCGCAGGTGGACACACCGGACCCGCGCCGCGCGCTGCACCTGGTGAACAAGCCGCCCGTGTGGATCGAGACGCTCGAGGCGTACTGCCTGGACTTTGGCGGTCGCGTGGCGGCTGCCAGCGTCAAGAACTTTCTGCTGGCGCACCCGGACGACATGGACAAGACGCTCATGCTGTTCGGCCGCACGCAGGACCGGCAGGTGTACTCAATGGACTACGCGCACCCGTTCTCGCCCGTGCAGGCGTTCGCGATCGCGCTCAGCAGCATGGACTCGCACCTCGTGACGTTCGACTAGCGCGAGCGACTGAGCGACCAGCCGACCGCGTCGAGCGAGGCTCGCCGTATCTATGAGGAGTCCGTGCCCCCCACCGTGTCGATGTGCCCGTCCAGTGCAGCAGGGCGGGGGCGTCTGCCCCGCCCTGCGCTTTGAGAACCCCCCGCGCCGCCGGCCGTGGACATGATGCGCGCAGCAGGAAGCAAGGTGTCCATGCGCTTTGGCGATAGAACATTTTGAACAAAATATACATGTATCATAATTGGCCAGGTTTCTGCTCATTTGTATCCTGATGTGTCGCAGGAATACATGCATTATAGAGTTTGTTCTGAGTAGTACACAGCCCAGTCGTCAGCTCACTTATTGTGGACTATCCACGGTCTCACTCAGCATTATCATCGAATCAGCGCGCAGGACATCCTCCTAATCGCCTCATGATTGGATGAAACCCCAGCAATTTCCATCGCGCAAACACGCGAAATGGATCCAGAGTGACGGTCTCCTCGTCAAGCGTGACCAACCGACCGGCAGCGACATCATCGACATCACCCAATGACCCGCCACTATTGACCAGGAGCTCACTGGCTCAGTGACTCGGGCCGACGTCTGCCTCGAAGCATCCCGCGGTAATCCACGGCTTCCAATCCTCTCGGCGTCCCATCCAGCCCTTCGCACCAGCAGCGGGGCCTCCTTCACGCACCCCCGCGTCCCTCACTTCCGCTTTCTCCACGTCGCCGCCAGTCCCCGCGCCGCCATGCTGAGCCAAGCCGCGACGTACGGCGTCATGATCGCCACGCTCGTGGCCGTGGCGGCCTACGCGATCGCCGTGAGCCGCCGCGCGGGCGTCACGAGCGTCAAGACGTTCGTGAGCGCCAAGAACTCGCAGAGCGCCTTCCGCCTCGCCTGGTGCTTCTTCGCCTCGGGCATGGGCTCCTGGACGCTCTTCTCCTTCCCGCAGATCGGCATCGACGCCGGCTCCTGGGGCGTCATCGGCTACACGCTCTCGGGCGTCGCCGGCATGGCGCTGCTCGGATGGGTCGGGCCCTACACGCGCTCCGTCATCGGTGACGGCGTCACCATGAGCGACGTGGTGCTCACGCGCTTCGGCCGCGTCATGCAGGTCTACATCGGCCTCATCGCCATCTTCTACCAGTTCATCTCGCTCGCCTCCGAGCTCACCTGCGTCGGCCAGCTGGCCGTCATCCTGTCGCCGGACACGGAGCCGCTCGTCCCCATCATCGCCGTCGCGGTCATCACCAACATCTACCTCGTCATCGGCGGCCTGCGCGCCAGTCTCGCCACCGACGTGTGGCAGGGCATCGGCGTGCTGCTGCTGCTTGTCATCGTCTGCATCGCCATGGCCGTCCACGTGGAGATCCCCGACGGCGCATGGAAGGCCACCAACATCGGCGCCTTCACGGAAGCCGGCTTCGAGACGCTCGTCACGCTCGTGATCGCCGTCGCCGCGTCCAACATGTTCTTCACGGGCTTCTGGCAGCGCGTCTACTCGGGCTACGACGACCGCACCGTACAGCTCGGCGCGCTCTACTCATGCATCATCATCGTGCCGTTCACGGTCGCGCTCGCGCTCGCAGGCATGGTGTCCTACCTCGTCTTCCCGGACGGCGTGGCCTTCTTCTCCATCCTGCTCGACATGGGCCGCGGCTGGCAGGTGCTGGTGGCCGTCGTGATCGCGTCGCTCGCCAGCAGCGTGTGCGACTCAATCCAGATTGGAATCGCGGCCGAGCTCGTCACGTGCTTCCCCAAGCACCTGAACCTGACGTCGGCGCGCGTCATCTGCTTCCTCCTCAACGTTCCGGCGGTCGTGATCGCCAAGCAGGAGTACGACATCCTCAACCTGTTCCTGATCGCCGACCTGCTGTGCACGGCGGCGCTCGGTCCCATGCTGCTCGGCGCCTGGGGCCGGTCGACGCGCGCGGGCGCCATCACAGGAAGCGTCGTGGGTCTGCTGTGCATCTTCGTGTGCGGCGTGATCTTCGAGGGCACGTTCGTGGGCGGCTTCAACTGGTTCGTGCTGCCCGAGGGCCTGTACTCGCGCAACAGCATGATCACGTTCATCGTGACGCTCATCCTGCCGCCGCTGGCTACGATCGGCGTGTCATTGCTGTCCAAGCCGCCCAAGGAGGGCCAGTACCTGATGGCGAGCACCCCCGTCGCTAACTTGGCGTGAGGCGCTTGGTTGGACTCGTGACAGTAAAGCGTCTGCTGAATTCAAACATGCCTCTCGAGCTCAATGCTCACTTGTGTTGGAGGCGCATTTCACCCATAACTCATACACGTCTCCACCTCCTCAGTGGAACTCTGCACGCGGCCAGTCGTCCTTGTGCTGCTTGGTAAACTCGGCCAGCGAGCGTCCCGGGTGGCCAGTCAGCTCACTCACGGCCGCGGTCACGTCTTGCTCCAGTCCGGCCTCTCGCGCTCTCGCGAGCGCCACCTCCTCGGCGATCAGCTCGGCGCTTACGCCCTTGATCCACAGCGCGGGCTGCACGGCCCATAGCGGGAAATGCGAGAACCGAACGCGCTCGCCGATGGACTTGGACAGCGTCTCGCACACCTGCGGGAACGACAGCGCCTCTGTCCACCACCGAGCGGCATTCTCGTCAGTCACACCCGTTGATAGATGCTCCTCCGATGGAGAAGACTCAACGGTGCTCCCACCCACCTGGACCTGTCAGCGAGTAGACCGCCCAGCGATCGCCGTCGTCTTCCACCGTCGCCGCACTGCCTCCGCTCGCCAAGCCCACGACGGCGTCCGCCAGGTCGTCTGGGTGCAAGAACGCGACGCGGCCGCTCTTGACCGATACGGACAGCGTGCGTCCGCAGACCATCTCGAACAGCCTCCCCTCGAGCAGCGACTGCATGGACGACGCCGCGCGCGCGACTTGCACGCGGCACTGGCCGCTCTCCTGGCTTACCGTCAGCTCCTCACGCAGCGCGCGCTCGATCTGCCAGTGCGCGCGGCCCAGCGACGTGGGAGCGGCCTGGTCCACCAGTCCGGTTGGTCCCGACACCTTGAGCACGTGCTGGAGACTCTCGGTCGCCGCCGCCGCGCGCACGAAAGGCTCCTCGGCCAACACGTCGGTCACAGACGCGCCCGCGGCCAGCACGAGCCCTTCACAGCCGTCCAGCGCCGCCGCGAGGTCGTCCGCGCGCGAGAAGTCGACGGCCGACGCGCTTGGAAGCGACGAGGTCAGCGCCGCGCGGTCGGTCGCCGGCGCGCGCGCGTCCACCACTGCGCGGAAACGCACCGGAACGCCGTCGGACGCCAGTGGACGCGCAGAGGAGCGCAGGATGGCGCTGGCGAGCGGCAGCGCGCGCCGAGAGACCGGCAGGAGGAACGTGCGAGGCATCATGGGCGTCGATCACCAGGACTTGACCCTTGATTGGAGCAATTGTGAAGAGCGGAAGAATGTATGATAACAACTCTGGATATATCCAGTGAATGTGATCATCACTCGTGATTTTGAGTATACTTTAATCCAGTCTATCTATCTTCGATAGCGTGACTATCGAAGATATTAGACTTGATTAAACTATTGCAAACTATCGATTTGCGTAAGTTTCCGTTTTTTACGCCACATACCAAATACCACATTTACTCAAATCAACTTCAAATAAATTTCAGACCCTGCATTGGTAATATAAAGTTACATTGTAATTTACAGCATAATACGAGTTGAGTTCATACCCAAATAGTATTTGGCCACGGCAACGTCAACGCGTTCCACTTGTCCTCCAACCTTGAGAGACTACGAGGATGCGCCGATGCGGCAGCTAAAGAGCGCGACTTCCTTCTGCCGGAGCACACCCAGCAGTTCGCGGCCGGATCTATCGCCACCGTAGGGCGAGTGCTGCACGTCCATGATCGTGTGTTCCGAGCCCACGCTCGCGGCTGATCCGGCAGCCGCCGTGACGCGAGGGGGTGCGAGTTGCTGGACGACGACACCGCTCATGACGTCCCAGACGAGCAGCCTGTTGCTCGCGTCGTCACCACTGGCGACGCGGAGCTTTCCCGATACCGTGTCCTTCCAGATCGTCGACCGCGTGAGCACGGACGGGGTGCGGTGGCCGCGCAGCGGTGAGCCGACCGGGGCCATTGTCGGCGAGGGTTCGCGCTCACTCAGGTTGAAGATCAAGTGCGACGCGGGCCCGATCGACTGCGTGCGGCTCGAAACGACCGCTTTCCCGCCGCTCGAAGCGCTGATGGCGAGCGAGCAGCAGCCGAGAATGCTCGCATGGGCACAGTGCAGGAAGGGGATCGCGCCGCCGTCGCCAACTGGATCCGTCCGGTCCCACACGGACACGCCGCTGAACGTGGCGGCCGCGAGGCCATCGCCGTAGATGCTTCGGGCATGGGGGAAGAGCTTGATTGAGTGCACGGGCTGCTTCTCCTGGAGAGCGAATGCCGCGAGCACTCCGCCGTTGCCACCGCCGGGCCGCCGCATGTCGTACTTGAGCACCGTCCCGTCATGGAAGCCGCAGTACATGGCGTTCGGGTCCGACGCGCTCAGCGCACACGACCAGCCCTGGCGCCGAGCGGGCGGCAGTGGGATCTGCAGCACGACGCTGTGCGAGTTGAGGTTCGTCACAGCCAGCTTCCCGTCGAACGCGACCGTCAGCGCGAGATCTTCGCGCGCCGAGATGGCCACGTCGCGTACCGGAGTCTGGTGCACTGCAATGCGCACCGAGTGGCGCGGATCGACCGCGCTCAGCTTGACGATCCCGTGCGACGCAGCGGTGAAGCTGTCGCCCACGCACAGCATCGAGCCCGATGGCGCGATGGCGAACACGCGCGAGTTGAGAAGCGGGACGCGAAACATTTCTGTGAACTGGGCCAGGTCGCCCTGTCGATCGAGCGGTCTCGAGGCAGCCTCGGGGTCTGTCGACGGGAACAAGCTCGCGCGCGCCGACCGCGTTGGCTGTGACCGCGCCACCAGTGACGCGAACGGCGACGAGGACAGTATCGGGCTGCTGGTGCGCTGCGACGCCGGGTCGAAGGGTGAGATGGGTTTGAAGTGGCTGCCCATCGTCAGCTCCGGACTCGCGCCGTTCGGGTGTCGAGAGCTGAGAGGCAGAGGCTGCGAAGGCGACGCGTGCCGCGCGAATGCGCTTGCGTGGTTGCTATGGGCGACGGCGGCTTGCAGCTGCTCGAGTTTTCTCTTCCACTGGACGGCCTCGGCTTGGTGTCGGTGCGCGTCCGCCGTGACCATCTGCAGCTGCAGCTTGGCCCTCGACAGGTCCATCTCGGCCTGCATGCGCGCGCTCTTCTCGGCCTCCCACTTCTGCTTCATGTCCTCGATGCCCGAGTTGTCCACGACCGCCACGTGGTCCGAGAAGAGCACGCGGATGTCCGCGCCCCGCACCACCATGCTGCAGTTCGGGCACGTCTTGCGCTCCTGCACCGCCACGTCGAACCAACCGTCAGCACCTCCGTCATGAGCCCAACACCAAGCCAAGCAGACCGATAGACAGAGAGAGAGAGAACGCACCGCGACCCACCGCTCGATGCACTTCTTGCCAAAGAGGTGGCCGCACTTGAGCGCCGCCAGCCGGTGCCGACCCGTCATCGTGCACGGGTCGTAGCAGATCGTGCACTCGGTCGGCTGCGGCTTGAGCGCCGCCACGGCCGCGTCCGCCTCGGGCTCGGCGCGCGGCCTCTTGCGCGACGGCCGCACCGGCGCCACCTCCTCGAACCCGTCGCTCTCGTCTCCGCCGGCGCCTCCCGAGCGCGCTGGGACCCGCTGCGGTGCTCCACGGACCGCCGGACGCGGTGGAGGAGCTGGTACTAGCGCTGGCGCTGGCGCGGGGGCTATCTCCTCGCCCGGCTCGTCGTCATTGTCCGAGTTTGCCAGGTCGAACACGGCCACTTCTTCCTCCTCTTCTTCCTCCTCTTCCTCTTCGTCCGCGGACGACCCCGAGGCCTCGGACGGACCGCCCATCGCGGCTTCATACGCGACCTCCAACCGCTCGGCCACCAGCATCTCCAGCTCGTCCTCGGAGCCCCAGTCGTCGCCCATGAGCCCCGGGAAAAAGGGCCATGCGCTCATCATGGCCGGACTTGCATGGAAGGCGAAAGCGAGCTTTCAACACAGCGCTTTCATTAGACAAAACTCGATAACATCAGGTTTGAAACCACCTTTTGTCTATTTTCATTGGCCAAAAATAGTGCATCTCAGGTTTTAGTGAAGGCGACGGGTTTCAGCCAATCGCTAGCACGCAAGGTTTTATAGCTAAAAACCTCACTCGCTTTCTATTGGCTTAAAATTAAGCTTCAAGTATTTTTGGTACCAACCTTTGGGAGTTTTCAAGTCCGAGTCTTTTTGAGTATATGAGTTGTGATTGGCTGAAAAACACCTAACCATACCTAACCATACCTAACCATACCTAACCATACCTAAACACATGGATTCCGACCAATCGCTTGAGACCAAAATGTATCAGATATCCGTGACCATTTGTATTGGTTGACTGTATTTATTGATGACCCGTAATATCGTATTTCACTGCATATTCGTGGGTATTTGAGTATGTAAAGTTAGAGGTTTTCTGAAATACCTAAAACAAGATCAGGCCGAGGGGCGAAAATCGGGCCGCAAGCCCATGAACTGACCTGTATCGCGTATGCTGTGACAAGCATGATGCTTGCTGATTGGTTGAAAGACCGGTTTGAGCCGCCGCCAGTCCATGGATTTGATCTTTCTTTCGTGCACGACGGTTTCGACAATAGATTTGCATCGAATGTGCAAGGTTCCTGTGAAAACGACAAGCACTTGTTTCTGCAGGTCGACCCAAACTGCTGTCTCTTCGACCTGCTATACTACGTGCTTATGGAATGGACCCTCGCGTGAGGCGTTCCTGCACCTCGGCATCGATGGAATTCTCACAGATCGTCGATCAGAGGTCGGAGGCTCCATACAAACATCAAGATGTCACCCCCAACAGGCTCTCGAAAGCCCATGTTGAAGTTGCAATGGCTGTGAGACGGCCCTGAGCGGCGCGAGGCGGTGTCCATGGTGTCCATGACAGTGGCAAAGGAGATCAAGGAGGAGGAGGAGTCAAAGCTTGGAGCCCCGCCGCCGCCGCGCCCGGCTTGCGCCCGTCTTGCCACCCTTGTCGCGCATATTCGCCTGTCGTCGAGCCGATAGTTAGTTAGTCAATTGGCCATCCCAAGTCGCACATGGAGAGGCTCCATTGATGGATCGATCCATGACTTTGGCAAAGGAACGTCCGACAGGCTTGACAAGGAAGCACACATC
>JAADYF010000931.1:0-11540 GCA_023338175.1 Phytopythium delawarense | reverse complement strand
GAGTGCGCGCTGTCCTTCATGTTCCAGTTGATCCAGATGTCCCACGCAAACAGCAGCTCGCAGACCACCTCCACCGCCCGCTCCACCAACGGCAGCGCTGTGAAGCGCTCGAGGTCGTCAAAGGCGTTGCGGTAGGGGATCGCGACTGCCATGCAGATGGTTGCGACGCACATGACCTTGAGCCACAGCAGGTGGAACGAGCTCTGCGCCTCGGTGCACTGCAGCAGGCGGTCGATCCAGAGCGTCGACTCCTGCGTCGCGGGGTTCAGTCGCATGGACTTGCTGTTCGCCAGCATAGGCTGCTGCTTTGGCAGACCCACAAACGACTTGGTGGACGACGCAATAGACGAGACTTGAGACGAGCGTCGACGGCGCGATGAAGGCGGGCCTGCCAGGTTCTCGGCGAAGCTCTTGACGCGGTTGGAGTGCGGCTGCGCGTTGTTGTCTGCCGCTGCGGCGCTCGCTCGCGCGGCCGAGGTCTCTTGCTGCTCCTGCATGTACAGGTTCTTGAGGTGCTGCTGCTCCTGCTGGATGTTGACGATCTTGACCACCTTCTTCTTCCACTCGGGGTACCGGTCAAACACGAGCTCGAGCGAGCGCCGAGACAGCTTGTACAGCACGCACGAGGTCTTGGAGCGCGCGTGCGCGCTGCGAGGGTTGCTCGTGAACAGCGAGACCTCGCCGAAGTACCCGCCGGCCGTGAGCTCGTTCACCTTCTTCATCTGGGATATGGCGTGCGGCTTGGACGGGTCGATCGTGGGGAAGTACGAGTGGAACGACATGCGGTCGGGCGACGTAATCGACTGCAGCTTGAGCTCGCTCGAGAGCCGCCGCCGCAGCGTCTCGGCCGGCACGAAGATCTCGACGATGCCCGTGAAGATGAAATACATGTCGCTGCCCTCCTCTCCGTAGCGGAACACGAGCTGGTCCTTGACGATAAGCGCCTGGCTGAACTGCGCGACCAGCATGCGTGTCACGGAGCCCTCCATGCCGGCGAGGAACGCCACCTTGGTGATCATCGGGTGGAGGTGCACGAGGCGGATCTCCGTCAGCAGCGACGGCGGCAGGCACCGCTCGAGGACGTGCTCCTGAGTGATCGTGTGGTACCGCTGGAAGAAGTAGTGCGTCTTGAGCTTGCCCTCGATTGCCAGCGGCAGCTTGAAGTGCTTGAGCAGGTGGCGGAGCGAGCTCAGCTTGGCGTTGAACTCGCGCGTGTCGGCGTTCACGAGCTCCGCCACGTCCGACAGGTGGCCCACGACGAACGAGAAGAGGGAGACGCCCGCGAACAGCACGACCACCGTGAACACGCACTGCAGGGGCGTCTCGGGCACCGCGGCGAGGTTTGACCCCGAGAGCACGCCGAAAGACCAGAACAGCGTCGCGAGGTACTGCACGCTCTGCGTTCTCGACGCCAGCGGTGCGGGTGGCAGCCACGATCGGTCGGAGGAGGGGCTGGCGAACCCGAAGCTGAACCAGATGCACCCGAGCAAGTGCGACAGGATCACGCAGTACAACAAGAGCTTGAACAGCCGAAGGAGAAGGGTGATGTTGATGTGCTTCTCCTCGAGGCGCTGGAAGACATGCGGCAGGCGCACCAGTCGCAGCAACTTGTTGACGTTGACGAGGTCCTGGCGCGCAGGGGCGGCCCAGTTGACGATGAACAGCGGCAGGAGCGCAGCCACGTCCAGCGCGAACTGGGACGAGCGGAAGTAGCGCGCGCGGATGCGGCGGCAGTCCATGATCTTACTGCCATACTCGTAGTACCCGAGGCGCGAGTTGAAGTACATGTCGAGCACGAAGAACAGCTCGATGAGCACGAGGACCGCGTCGGCTGCCGCCTGGTTCTCTCTCGTCACGCGGAACCCGATCTCCATGATGACCTTGAAGGTTTGCGCCACGATGAGGTAGAATGTCCAAGCCTTCCAGACGCCGGTGAGTGTCTCGTCCGGGTCGAACACGAGGTCCTCAAAGCCGAGGCGCCGCAGGAGCTTGGCTTCTCGGGACTCTTGATGGAACGACGCCGTTCGAGACCCCGCTGGGCTCGCTGTCGCTTCCTCTGCCTTGGTGAGCTTGGACCCTTGCAGCCGCTTCTCGAGCGCCTTGAGCGCCATCGACAGCGTCGGGAACACCTTGTGCATCTCGTCCAGGTGCTCGCGCGAGAGGAACACCATGACACAGCCGCTCCGCGCCGTCACGCGCTCCGCGTAGCTCACCGACGTCTCGCTCAAGTGCAGCGAGGCCGTGCCGATGAAGCCACCCTTGACCAGCGTGCGCGGCACGGTTCCGTCCGCGATCACGAAGGCCTCGCCCTCGAGCAAGAAGAAGAGGCCGCTCGCGTACTCTCCCTGCCGGTACACCACCTCGCCCTGCCCGTACAGGATGAACTTGACGTTGTCGACGAACGCGCGCTCCAGGCTGTCGAGCACCTCGCGCACGCCGGTCAGGAGCGACAGCGTCTGCAGCGCAGGCTGGCACATGCTCCGCAGCACCGGCCGCTTGATCGTGTCCGGCAGCTCGCTCAGCAGCTCGCCGGCGAGCGCGCCGCGGTGAGAGAACCACCAAAAGTCCAGGAACGCGTTGACGCGCTGGTGGACGATGGCGGGGAACACCTGGCTGCGCAGGAACGTCTGGATGCGCGAGCGGCGGATCAGGAACTCCTTCTGCTCGAGCGCCGACAGCGTGAACCGCTTCTGGACGTTGTCGGCGACCACCGCCGTCGCGAAGAAGCCGCACATCATGAGCACGACCGTTACCGCGTAGTGCACCGCGCCGCTGGGCTGCGAGTACTTGCCGAGCGTCGTGATCGTGGCCGTCGCAAAGTACAGCGACCACGTATATTGCTCGCCTGCCGAGCTACCACCCGAGGCACCGGCGAACCCGGGGTCAAAGCCGAGAACAGAGCCCGCCCCGCTCTCGCTCGTGGAGATGGCGGCGTGAACGCACGCGACGAGGTGGAACGACATCAGGTAGACAACGACACCGAAGGCCAGTTTGCACATGTTGCCGGCGCCGAACGACCGATTGGCCTCTTCGACGTGTCCGCCGAGTCGCCACACGCGGAGCAGTCGCGGCAGTCGCAGCAGCGCTGGTCTGGACAACGGGGTGAAGGCCAGGACGACCTCGAAGGGAAGCGCGCAGAGGAGGTCCACAACGAGTCCGTGCGAAGCGTAGAACGCCGCCGTCTGGAGAGGGTCGAGCACCTTCTCCTGGTCGGTCGTCGTGTACGAGAGGTGGAGGCTGAGGTACACGTCTGCCATGAGCGCGACGTCCGTGACGACGTAGAGCGCGACGATCGCTCCATTGAGCGAGTCGAGAGCAGGCAGCGCAAGCAGCAGCGGGACGCAGATCCAGTTGATGAGCAGGTGGAGCTGGAGAGCGACGAGCCACCACTTGCGCAGCGCAGACGCCCGGTCGATCCCTTTGGGCAGGAGCAGCCGCTTGATCATCACAACGGGCCCGTGCCTCTGACGCTCCGCTTGCGCGTGTATCAGCTGCGCAAGGTTGTCGTAGAAGCCCTGGATGGCCGCCTGCGGGACAGCGCGAGAGTCTCGGCTGTTCGGGTTGCGCAGACCCGGCAAGTTTAGCAGTCCAGACGACGGCGCGAGCATATCACGGCGGCTGCCCCCGGCGGTTCCTCCTCCTCCTGCAAATGCCCACGCGCGAGAGATCCGACGCCCAAGCACCGACTTGCTGCGCACAATCCGCCGTCGTGGCGGCCCAACCGACGATTGAGGCGCTCGAGTTGCGGTGATATGGTTGCCAGTGCCTTCGCTTGGGTCATCCCACTCGGCTTCGCGCCGAGACACCGACAGGTTCTGAGACGACTTGCTGCGGTGAAGCGAGGTCTTCTTGCTCGTCTGCCGCTGGGGCTGCAGCAGCGACTGCCTCCGTCGTTTCGGGGTCGCCTGCTTCGTCGACAGCTGGTACAGCGTCGTCAGCATGAAGTCCGTGTCGTCGCCGGTGCCCGCCGCCGTGGGCTTCCCCTGCGCCATGGCGGCCTGGCGCTGGTTGACGATCTCGTCGATCATGGCGGCGATCAGCGCGGCGTAGTCGGGGTACCCTTCCAGCACGCGCTCGATGTGGAAGCGCGAGAGACGGTAGAGCGTGCAGTACGAGGCTGTCACGACGGTCGCCGTGCGCGCGCGGGAGGAAAACACCGACACCTCCCCGAAGAAGTCGCCCTTGCGCAGCTCGCGCACCTTGTCCCCGTTGACGAGGATGTGCAGGATCCCCGAGTTGACGACGTACATGTAGTCGCCGCGGTCGCCCGTGTTGAAGAGCGTGACGTGCGCTGCGTAGGATGTGAGCTCGAGCAGACTCGTCAGCGCCACGATGAACTGCTCGTTGCACCCGCGGAAGAGCGGGATCCGCGCCATCATGCCCTTGAGCAACTGCACCTGGATGTCCTTGGTGATGGACGGGCACAGCAGCTTGACGACGCCGCGGTCGTTCGACTCGGCGTCCGTGTAGTGGCGCTGGATGTACTCGACCGCCTCCTCCTGGAGGTTCTCGGGCACGTGGTGAAACGAGAGCAGGTGCTTGAGCTGGTTGATGCGGGCCTGCGCTACCATCGCCTGGTTGCTCTCCGACTTGGACAGCACGAAGAACGTGGCGCACATGTACACGAACAGCGAGTACCCTGCGAAGGCGACGACGATCGTGAACCCGAGCTCGTCGTTCCGCGCGGGTAGCGCGCCTTCCAGCTCGCCCGTGAGGAGTCCGAGGCTCCAGTACAGCGACTTGGCGTAGGCCAGAGGCGAGTCTTGCACGGGGTCAGCGAGCGCGAACTTGGCGCAAGCGAACACGTGCGCGACAAACGCGGTGGCGACTACCACCTTGAGCAGCTTGAGCAGCATGAAGTGTTTGGCGTACAGGTCGTCCAGGTTGGCGAAGTAGCGCGGCAGGCGCCACGCTCGCGCCAGCTTGTGCAGCTCGAGCCACGCCCAGTGGACATTCGTCGATTTGAGTGCCAGGGCAAGCGGCACCGCCGCCACGACGTCGAGGACGAACCCGACGGAGAGCACGTAGTTGCGTCGCGCCTGGCGCTTGTCGCGGTGGATGTTGCCGTGCGCGTAGTAGCCCGTGTTTAGGCGCACGTAGAAGTCGAGGAGGAACAGCGCCTCCGCCGCGTAGAACGCGCGCGTGAGGTGCGGCACCGTCTCGTCCTTGCCGCCCACTAGAAGCTCGACGCCGCGCTTGCCCTCGTTGGTGGAGAAGGCGACGGCGAATGGGAGCAGGAACATCTCGAGCAGGAAGCAGAGCAGCAGGAAGTGGTTCCACAGCCGGATGCCGCGCGAGTGCGGGTCGAAGGCCGTGCCGAGCTTCAGCTGCTGGATCGCGCGCTGGGAGAAGCTGCCGCTCGCGGGGGCGACCGCCTCCGCCGTCGAGCTCGTCTTGCGCAGCGGCGGCTTGTCCATTGCACTCCGCCCCTGTGTTCCGGAGGAAATGGCAATGGATAGACGCGCACAAGAGATCAGGGAGTGAGCTGCCTGCCTGCTTGGACCGCCCCGAGCGCGGGTCACTCCAGTTGCCGCGACGCTTTGCCCAAGCGCCGCCATCGCCACCAGTCGGTGTTGCCTGCCAGTTGAAACGTTTGTCCGTCAAAGTCAGCAGTCAGCGAGCTCGCTGCGCGTCTCGAGTTGGACAACCGACGGCTTCGCGGTCCCTCCGAGCACAGGCCGACGCGGAAGAGCTTTGGAGACAAACGATTCCTGTTTAGCGTGAATACAATCAGCAGTTCCCTGTCCGTCGCGGGTTCTTCACCGCTCCGCGTGGACGCACGCCTCCAGCTGCTCTCGCAGCCACTGCTTCTCCAGGTGGAGCCCGATGAACACGATGCGCGAGACCCTGGACGCCCCGGCGGTCCACTCCTCGTCCGACTCGTAGACCTCGAACAGCTCGTGCACGGCTTGCAGGATGAACTTCTTGGGCTCGCCGGCGACGGACAGCACACCCTTGATGCGGAACAGCAGCTGCCGCTGCGCCGAGGAGTCGTCCTCGGCGCTCGTGCGCTCCCACAGCAGCTCGCCGAGGAACCGCTCGAGCTTCTCCTGGCTCAGCGGCCCGCGGCGGATGGTGACGCACGTCGTCTGCATGCCACCCGTGTGCACCGACTCGGCCTTGTGCGGGTGCGCGTGCGGCTCGGGGCCGTCGCACTGGCCGCACTCGTCCATGCCCTCGTCCTCCTGGATGAGCTGGTGCACCTGCTGCTCGACGGCGGTGGCGCGGTCCGAGGTGAAGGCGCGGATGTCGAGCACGCTGTCCAGGTCGACCTGCGCGCGGTGCGTCCACGAGAGGCTGGCGATGCCGTTGATGGCGGCGACCTGCTGTTCGACGGCGCGGCGCTGGGCGGCGTCGGGCAGCAGGTCGCGCTTGTTGAGCAGCACGCGGTCGGCGTAGGCGAGCTGCGCGAACGCCTCACGCTGCGAGTCCGGGTGCGCGAGCAGGAAGGCGAGCCGCGGCGCGTCGACGAGCGTGACGATGCCGTCCAGGAAGATGCGGCCCTCGAGCTCGGCGTCGACCCAGAAGATGGAGGCGACCTTGCCCGGGTCGGCCATGCCCGTGGTCTCGACCAGGACGTAGTCGAAGCGGTCGCGCACCTCGAGCAGCCGCTCCAGCGTGTTGACCAGGTCGTCGCGCACCGAGCAGCAAATGCAGCCGTTGCTGAGCTCGTAGAAGCCGTCGAAGACCTGGCCGTCGCGCCCGTTCCGCGCCACCAGCCGCTCCACGCCCACCTGCTCGCCGAACTCGTTCTCGATCACCGCGATGCGCTTGCCGTGCGGCGCCGTCAGGATGTAGTTGAGCAGCGTCGTCTTGCCGGCGCCGAGGAAGCCCGAGAGGATCGTCACCGGCACGCCCCGCGACGCCGCGGACGAGGCAGGCGAGCGCGTAGGAGAAGAAGCAGATGCAGATCCGGATGCAGGCGCAGATGTAGACGCTGGGGCGTCGCCTGGGGCCGCCAGCAGCAGCAGCGGCGCGTCGTCCTCCATGTCGCTCATGCTCGCTCGGCTTGTCTTGTCTTGTCTTGGCGGTCGGCAGTCCTTTCTGGAAGTGGTTGTCAATGACTTGGTGTTCCATTCGGACGCGCGCGATTCGCTGAAAAGGCGGTGTATTTCAGCCAATCACACACCGCTAAACCTGCCTCTGGGAGAATCGAGCATCCGCTGAAGCGAAAGCGACCTGGAAGGACGGGAGTGAAGGAAGCCGCCGCGAGCGTCGCCTTGCCGCCTCTGCGCGAGCCCCAGAGCATGATGAGCGAGGAGAAGAAGGCGCAGGACCTCGAGTTCATCGACGTGGAGACCGGCGGTGGCCCGGGTCCCTCGGCCGAGGCGCCCGCCGGCGCTAAGGCGGCCGCTGGCAAGCGCGGCGAGGACGGCGAGGCTCTGTGCGTGTCGTGACTGGCAGGCACTACGCTAGTGGCGGGTGGAGGACGAGGCCGCGGCTGACGGGGTGGCCGTGTCTGGCTATGGAGCAGGCTGTCGTCCATGAGCAAGGCGGTGACGAACGCCAAGCACCCGGTGGCCGCCTTCTTCCACTTGCTGTTCAAGGTGCGTCCAGGACGTCTGCCTGCTTGGCCTCCTGTTGGTATCGGCGACTGACGGACTGAGCGACGGCCGCGGCAGGTGCTGGCGCTGGCCATGTACCTCTTCGGCGGGCTCTTCATCGAGAGCTTCGTGTTCGTGTTCGTCGTGTGCATCCTGCTGCTCGCCTTCGACTTCTGGACCGTCAAGGTCGGTCTCCGCTGCTCCTCCTCACCTCTCCATGACATGATCACATGCCTCACCACGCTCCCTCCTCCTGCCTCCACGCCGGCCGACAGAACGTGACGGGCCGGCTGCTCGTGGGCCTGCGCTGGTGGAACCGCATCAACGAGGACGGCTCGAGCGAGTGGGTCTTCGAGTCGCACGAGGACCTGACGGAGATCGACGCGCTGGACGCGCGCGTCTTCTGGACGGGCCTGTACGGCGCGCCGCTGCTGTGGGCGCTGCTGCTCATCGTCGCGCTGCTCAAGTTCAACGTGCAGTGGGCGCTCATCGTCGTGGTGGCCGTCACACTCAGCGCCGCCAACATCATCGGCTACACCAAGTGCAAGAAGGACGCCAAGCAGAAGATGCAGTCGCTCATGTCCCGCGGCGCGCTCGGCGCGGCGCTCGGCGGCTCGTCGCTCATGTCCACGATCGGCGGGCTGGCGCTCAGCGGCGTCGCCAGCGCCACCGGCGGCGGCAGGAGCGCCATGCGCAAGCAGGCAGTGCCCACCAGCGAGCCGATGTGAGACCGTCTGCGAGGTGGTGGCAGGGAGTGAGTGAGAGTGCATCGCAACGGCAGAACGAACGTCACCAAGAGAATGCAAAGTGCATGTTTCCGCTGGTTGTGTCTCTGGTCGGCGCCACGCAGTGCTGGCAACGCACGCAGCCCTCCTTTCCCCTCGTCAGAGCGGAGAGGACGCTACGTCGCCACGACCCGTCAGGAGCCGACCAGACCGCATTGGTAACCATGGCGTCCGTACCATCCCCTGCTGTCCCAGTGGTAGATTCGTCCCGCTCGCGTCGACTCACTGCCCGCCGGAAGGCGCGGTGATGAGGTCCTTCATCTGCTCGTTCAGCTGCGTGTAGAACTTGTGGTACTCGAAGATGTCGCCCTTGCCTCGGCGCACCTCGACCAGGTGCAGGCTGTCGGCCAGCATGTAGATCTGGATCACGACGCCCACCGCCCCCTTGGGCGTCTGCAGCACGGCCTTGACCTTGGACGCGCTGTCCACGCTGATCTCGCAGTTCTGGCTCTCGAGGTAGCCCGTCAGGCGAGTCATAATACTCGCCGCGGGGATCGTCGACGTGAACTGCGTCGAGCGCTTGACGCGCTTCTCGTCGTTGCTCTGGAACATGCGGTTGAGCGCCATCCCGCCGCACATGTTGATCAGGTCGAACGCGTTCATCACCTTGAGCCCGCCGTCGCCCTTGCTCTTGTCCGAGTTGATCTCGTCCTGGTTCTCCAGGATCGCCGCGTCCAGGTCCGCCTGGCTCGGCTTCAGGCTGATCGCGCCAGCGTTCACAGCAGGCGCCGGCGTCGGGGCCGCCGCCACCGCCGCGACGGACGGCGCGCCGGTCGAGTTGACGTACCAGTCGTCCTGCATGATGTCCGCCAGCGAGATGCGCGTGGCCGGGTCCGGGACGAGGATGCGGTTCAGCAGCGCCTTGACGCGCGGCGTGAACCAGCTCGGGTACGAGAACTCGGCCTTCTGGATCTTGCGGAAGAGCGCCGACATGGTGGGCTCGTCGAACGGCAGGAAGCCGGCGAGCAGCACGTACAGGATGACGCCCATCGACCAGACGTCCGCCGCGCGGCCGTCGTAGCCCTTGTCCGCCAGCACCTCGGGCGCCACGTAGTTGGGCGTGCCGCACGTCGTGTGCAGCAGCGACGCGCGAGAGTTCTCCGCGCCGTCCGGGCCGCCGCCCTCGTACAGCGCCGAGAGGCCAAAGTCCGAGATCTTGAGGTCTCCATTCTCGTCCAGCAGCAGGTTCTCTGCGGCGGTTCGGGGCAGGCATCGAGGGTCAGCGATCGACATAAGACACGCCGGGAGGTCGCGAACGCACCAGGCTTGAGGTCGCGGTGGCACACGCCGTTCTGGTGGCAGTACATGACGCCGTCCACCAGCTGCCGGAAGTAGAAGCGCGCCGTGTCCTCGCTGAATCTGCGCTCCCATATCGAATCGGATCAGTGCGTGCTCGGTCGTCCACACCGATCGGCATGCGACCAACGCACCGTCCCTCGCTGACGATCTTGTCGAACAGCTCGCCGCCCGTGATGAGCTCCAGCACGATGAAGATCTGCGCGCGCAACGCGTGAGTCGCTCCGCCTGTGAGCCTGCCAGTCCCCCCTCCCTCGCGGCGTCCGGGATCCGCACCTTGGTGCGACTGGCGAGCACCTCCTTGAGCACCACCACGTGCTTGTGGCGCACCATCTTCATGATGGAGATCTCCTTCTTGATCTGCGCGCCCATGTTCTGCTTCTGGATCTTCTCCTTGTCCAGCACCTTGATGGCCACGCGCTCGTCCGTCTCCGTGTTCACCGCATACTTGACCCTGTCGTCGTTCTTCTCGTCAGTCGCCCGCCTCCTCCTCGTTAAACAGCCAGACCGCACGCCGGACCACGTACTTGCCGAACGTGCCCTCACCCAGCGTCTTGCCGATCTCGTACTTGCCTGCGCCACGCACACGCCGCGTCCGTCCGTCCGTCCGTCAGCCCCCGTCGGTCTTTCCTTCTCCCCCTCCCCCCCTCCCCTCATCCCGAGACGCCCGGCGAGGGACCACAAGACAGGGGAGCAGGATACCACCAACGCCACCACCACCACCGCAGTCCACGCACCGACTTTCTTGACCATCGCGCCGCCCCGTGAGCCTCGGCCGTCGTCCTTGGCGTCCTCGAAGTGCTGCTGCTTCCCTCCGTCGGTCGGTTGGTTTCCGCAAGTGCCCCACACTGGGTTCCAGTATAGGGCGTTTCCCTTTCTTGGAAGCCGAAGGTTCTTCGAGGCGACTAAAATGCCCGGATCGCGCGTTCTTAACGCGTTCGTATCGAGCAGTAATCAAACGTCAACATCCGCCCGTGATGATGACGGGTAATATCTGATATCAACCAGATAATTGGTAGAATGATCTGTGAGAATATATAACTGCAAAAATAAAATGGACCGGGTCGAGCGTTCATAACGCATTCGTAACGTGCAGTCATCAAACGTCGGATCATAGTGAAATCAAGCGAAAATACATCGACTTGGCTGTGTGGGATGAACAGAAATCCAACGACGTGTTTGAACAGTATTTCCAACATAACATGACAGACACAATCCAACCATCTCGAGTACTGCTTTTGACGAAAATATACGCCCTCAACCCGATTAACACCCTGTCGCACTCGATTTGCTGGAATGTTTTAGTTTTGCATTTGATTTAGTGGGTGTTGTATGTGGCCTTTTATAATCGATACACCGATTAGAAATGATGGTGGGGGAGTAGAGGTTACGCGGTACCCCCCCCCCAAATACAGAGATGGTGGCGGTTTTCGGAGCGCCTGTATCGATCGCTCTCAAATTCGCCGAAGGATAACCCGATCGATTGTCGCAGGGAATATGGAAAGACAGGTTGGCGGGCGATTTAAACCAATGAATGTGGAGTAACTGGGGTACGCACCAGAAATAGGAGCCGATTTTTCTGTCGCGAGTGGTGGCCGGATTCCAACATTTATCTCAAGAGAAATTGAAAACTGGTTCAAAACAGTGCCGCCAACATATCCGATCGCGATTTGGTACACGTTGATAACAGGAAGGGCTGCAGTGTTCGCCTGGAAGTGATGAGCCAGCAGTGACAAGCATTCAATCGATAGAGACTGATGCTGCTGCTGTTGGTTTACTGGAGCGATGCCGACACCGACCGACTGCCTTCCTAGATGTCCAATACTCGAGGTCGGCACTGCGGCGCTGGTTTGCAGATTGAACACCGAATGTCATATTCAACCGCCTCCTCCTCCTGCCACTTGGCTCCATAGCG
>JAADYF010000930.1:0-11549 GCA_023338175.1 Phytopythium delawarense | reverse complement strand
CTGAGGAACTCAACCTGAGCTTCCGTCAGCGTCACTTTCCCCGAGTCGCCAGCGCTCTGACCGCTTGACAGGGACAAACGTCGCAAACTGGATAACGAGAAGATGGCGCTGGGAATGGTCGTGAACGCGTTGCCGTCCAGATACCTGCAAGCATACACAAAACGCAGCAGATTGTAAGACATCCGGTCTCTCAATACAGGGGAGCAGGCACCGCCTTACAATTCGGTGAGGTTCTGCAGCTTGTCAAATCCAACCGGGAGGCTGTCCGCAATGTTGTTGTACGACAAGTTGAGGAACTCGAGCGATGACGGCAGCAAGTTGTCTGGCAGAGATTCGATGGAGTTCGAGGACGCGTTCCTACAGTTCGTGCAAGACAATGTTAAAGCTCATACAAAAACCAATGTGGCTGCACTCAACGTGCAACGTACAGCAACGTCAGGTTGGGAGGGAGCGAAGTCGGCGCCACGCCCCGAAACGAGTTCACCGATATGTCTCTGTTCATTGCCAAGGGCAGGAGCGGGCCATTCGGCATTAGACAAGTGGAAACCCTTGACGAAATCAGTTCGAGAAGGGACTCACAACTCGAGCAGGTTGACGAGGTTTGATATGGAAGCCGGCAGGTCTGGCAGGAAGTTGCCGGACAACCCCAGGTGCGTTAGCGACGGCGGAAGCGTCTCGATCACGCTCGGATCTTCGAAACCGTTCCAGCCAATCTCCCTGCGATCCGATCGGATGTGAGCGAATACATCAAATGATAAAGTTGACCGGCGAGTGCGACTTACAGCCTCTTGAGTGACTTCATGTCGATGACATCAGGCGGGATCGTCGCCTGGTACATGTCGTAATAAATACTGCGGTGGAAGTGGTGCGTTAGATGAGGTTTACCTGGATAGGATAATTTCAGACAAACTGCTTACAAGGTCTCGAGCTGAAGCGGAAGCGAACCAGCGCTTGGCAGCGCGAACCGGTTCCCTGATAGATCGCTGTGACGATTGCAGACATCGAACGAGTGCGTGAGGGTGGGTCACTTAATGGTCTCAACGATGGCACGAGCCAGAATGGGGATTGCATCCACGTACAGTTGAGTGAGCTCGGGCAACTGGAGAATCTCTGTTGGAACAGTCTTCAGCCCACATCCAAGCAGACACCTAGAGCGTAGCCACCACAGCCGTTAGTCCAGGAACTGACAAGCGTTGACCAGGAAGCGGCGGTAGCCTACAGGTCCACGACCGACGGCGGCATTGAGCCGTCGGGTAGAGAGCCGAAGATGTTCTGGCTCAAGTCTCTAGAAGAAGCAGTGGCGCCATCAGTTTGGGATTCGGTAGTCGGTTGGCAGAATGCGACGATAACTCACAGATACGTGATGTTCGTCAAGTTGGCGAGGCCGTCGGGGACGCCGTGCATCTGGACGTTTGACAATATCCTGAGCAGCACGGAACCAACAAATTGGAGACGAGTTAGACTCATGAACCCCCATAGCAGTAAAAGAGATCATGCGTGCAGGACGCACAGCCTCCGGAGGTTGGGCAGCGCCGGGAAGGTCGTGAGCTCCTCCATGTTGATGTTCTCGATGCGCAGGTCGCGGCAGTCGGTGGCGTTTGCGAGCGCGTCGGGAGCGACGGAGAAGTTGGCGCTCTCCCCGGGGTCCAGGACGATGTAGTTGACCGCCTTGATGTCGATCGGCAGGGCGTTCCCAGAGATGGTGCTATCCCCGACCACAAGATACACTTTCAGCCTCCATCACGAATACCCTGCGCCTAATCACGAACGCACATGAGTGTCGTCCCCGGCGGGAAGACGAGGTCCGAGGCCGTCGATAGCTCGCTGTCGGGCTTCTTAGCGATGTGGAAGTCCGGGTCGCGAGACTCCCACGCCCGCACGTCCACCTTGTACTCGAACTTGTTGGTGGCCATGAGGTTCCACGTGGCGTTATCGTCGCCGCTGAACGGGTAGAAGCACTCGAACGCGCACGCCTGGCCGTCCACGCCCTCGTCCTCGCTCCAGACGCACTCGCTGGACGTGTCGTTGAGCTGGGCCTGGCAGTCGCTCGCGTCTTCGTAGTACAAGCAGGGCGAGTACTCGTCCGCGCACGCCCCGCGACAGTCCATGGTGAGCGTGCGCTCGGGCGGTGCGTCATCGATCGACGCCGGGCACTGGAAGGCGGTCGTAGGCGCTCCGCAGCACGCGACAACCGCCACGAGCGCGCGGACAACCCGCCACGCCCCGGGACGCATCAGCTCCGCGTCCGACGCGGGTTCCTCCGCTGTGTATGTACCGGCGGGTCGCACCGCTGGTCGTGTGAGTAACAGGCGTCAAGTCTCGCAGTGATGCCGCGTTCCTGAAGCGGTCGGCCGCCTGCCGGGCTTGTCGCCTGCGACCGAAGGCTTGGCAAGCGGGAATCAGACGCGCGTGAATGGCACGGAGGCAGTCGATGGAGACACTAGAGACGCGCGTGGAGGGCTGGAAGAGACGCGGAGAGGCAGGTAGAGGCTCCCAGAGGCGGAGGCGCGGCCTGATTAAGCCGCGATCGGCCGGGAGCGGAGTGACTGGGGCGTCCCACGCGCGGCGGCCGCTGCTTTGGCGTCACGCGGCGGCGAGGAAAGTGGCGGACCGCGATGGCGATGAGGTGATGCGAGAGAGCCGCTGGCTTATCCGTTAGGTGCGTATCAGAGTGTTTAAAAGGTGCTCATTCGTACTTTACGATGGGATTTGCCATGGATGACAATGGAAATGGATGCGAACACTGGAACTTTCAGTCGGAAGCGAACTTTGTGAGTCGCACTTTGGCGGAGAGTCAGGGTAGCGATGGGTGCAAGAGCACCAGAAGCGCGATTGCACGGAGAGATGGCATGCGGAGAAAGGCGGGACACTTCCGCCGTGCCATCCTTCCTTCCATCATGGAAGCTCGAGGTTCCATGGGCGCTCTCTCCGCTGGCAACTGGTCTGTTCGAGACGCCACCAGACTCGATGTGCGGGCGTCGCGCCGGATGAACGGACAGAGGGCCAAGTTGTTGCATGGAGCAGCCGCACGCCATGCTGAACGCCAGCGTGACGAGCCTCAATTCCGACTGGGCGTTTCAGACGGGGCAAAGGGGTTCAGAAAAACCGGTATTCAAACCGGTAAACTGTCTTCGAGGTCGGTAATGTGCTGACTTATTGCGTCTGATGCGGTACGCTCGACTGGTGACTCATGCGCAGTGAGCAGAGCGTCACGAACTTGCCACGAGGCCGCGGGTCGTCTTCATGGCGCAGGGCTTGATATGCACGGGCCAGAGTGGCTTTGATCCCTACAGACTGGCGTCGCCGAGCGTGTCTGGAGCCCAGGCGAACGCAGATCCAAAGCTGCAGGGCTCAACACTCCGCTGCCTCTATGAATGCCATTGCTGACCGTCTCTGGATATACCTAGAAGCAAGTAGCCACGCGATCACCCAGTCTGGTCGTCTCGGTTAAAGAGCTCGAGTCGGAGGCGTCCTCGGCTTTACTGGTGAGTCACCAGCGATGACGATCCCCGCCGACCGCCGCATGCCTCTCGCCGGTGCCTCGCGATTGCTGGGCGCCTCAACGACCCGGTCTCCTGCCCCGCTCGATGATCAACAACCGAGGCTTCTGGTCCGGTTCAATGGATACCATGCATGCAAGTGCTAACAGCGCGGGTATCGATAGGAAACGCCAGCCCACCCACCGAGACGTTCGCTCTCGGACAGCAGGCGCGCCAGCACGCGCGCGACAGCCCGCGAGCGCGCAATCCCCCGCCTCGTCCATGCGATTGCTAATACCAGTCACGGACATGGCGTCCTTGTCTGACAAAGTGGTGCTTTCACCAATCACATGAACCAAATGCTGTCTTGATCTCCTTACCCATCAAACCGCCAATCAGTACATACGTCCTACCCTCGGCATGTCCCGGTCGTCACAGCCGCCACTTCGCATCTCGCCTGATAAGGCGGACCCCGTTCTTCCAGACGACCGCCTGAAGATCAGCATGGGTGCGTCCTCCTTGTCAGGTCCCTCGTGGTTTACACGTCCTCCGTTGCTGACTGTCGAGCCGGTGCCGGTGCCGCCCGCAGCCGAGCCGTTCGACGAGCTGCTGGGCCGCTCGCTGGACGAGCTCACCGAGTCGGCCGCGTCCATCTTCGACGACGACAGCAACTACTCGGCGGGCTCCAGCAAGTGCGGCGCGTCTTCCCCGCCGGCGGCCTCGGTCGCGTCCAACTACGCGCCGCGCGAGCTGTTCGCGGCCGATGCGGACGCCGAGGAGGAGGAGAAGCGAGCGCGGCGACGCGCGCAGATCGCCAGCAGCTCGCGGCGCCAGCGCAGCCGCCGAAAGGTAAGACTGCCATGACTCCCAGCATTCTAATGGAGGTGATAGCACGCAGCTGACGTTCGGTCCGTGTGCCTGCACGCTCAGCGTGAGGAGTCGGAGCTGCGGATGGAGGCGGCGCTCCTCGAGTCGCAGCTGGAGCTGCTGCGCTCGCACCACAAGTTGCTGCGCACGAGCAGCGAGGCAGCCGAGTGGGAGGAGCGCGCCATCACGCAGCGGCTCAAGCGGCGACACGCCGAGAAGACTAACGTGGCGCTCAAGGCGTCCGTGTACCAGCACACGCGCTACCTGCGCGACTTCCGCTCCGTCTTCTCGAACTCGCCAATGTGCAACGCGGAGCTCAACCTGAGCGAGCTGCTGCACACGTACATCCACCTGCCGGCGGACGCTGCAGGCCGGCGGCGAGACTACACGGCCGTGTGCACGAACGAGCGGCTGGACCTCGCGATGCAGATCTTCCTGCGCGAGACCAACGGGCTCGCCATCGACACGCCCAACATCTCGACGCGCACCGTGCGCGCGGGTCCTCGGGGCTTTGGCGTGACGACCGTCGCCGCGTTCACACTCGACACGAGTGACATCGCCAGCGTGTTTGAGACGGCGTGCCGCACCATATTGGACTGCGTGTCCGAGTGGCCGCACCATTACCTGTCCAACACGTACGGCAAGGTGATCGACGCACCGGCGGACGCCATCCGCTACGGCATCTCGGACACGCGGTACCAGAGCCACGAGAGCGGCCGCGAGGTGGCGCTCGAGGCGCGCTCGCTGTCCTTCTCGCGCCTGACGGACGATTACGGCATGCTGCTCTTCGACTTCGTGGACGAGGACGACCTGCACCCGATCCGGCCGGACACGGCGCTGCGCCGCGACGAAGTCGGCGGGTGCGTCTTCAAGTGTCGATGGGTGGACTTGGATGGATGGAGACTGACGCTCGAGTGTCGGTATGATGAGCAGCATCCTGGTGCGGCGAGAGGTGTGCGCGGACGGCGAGGAGCGCGTCGTGGGGAGACTCATCTGCTCCAAGCTCTTCAGGTTCGGCAGCGACGCCATGCCCCCAGACGTGCAGCACTTCGCGCAGTTCGCGGCGCAGGGTGCCACCGTCTGCGGCACGCGCGTGTACAACGGCATCCGGGCGGGGACGCTCGACCGCTGCCATGTCAGCGTATGACCGGCGCACGTCTTCATGTTCGTCAACTCTTGTGGCCTGCATAGCGTCAGCATCAACACCTCCATCGTCGTGGACTGGGAACGTCAACCAACCAACTCGAGAGCGAAGCACAAACCCGTTCTCTCGCCTGCCTGCGTCTATGAAAATGCACCTCTGGAGGCGGCGGTCTCGATCTCCACCCACCGCCTCGGCACGACCCGCGACTCGGTCCTTCTCGGCTTCCATCGCGTCGGGCCATCCGGTTCTCTCTAGCTGCTGATCTCCTCGACAGCGGCAAGGGCGGCGGCGGCCTGCTGCTCCTCAAGGAGGCGCTGCTGACGCTCGATCTCGTCGTAGTCGATGTTAGACAGCACGTAGATGACGGCGAGCGAGACGGCCGCCATCTTCATTAGCTGCTTGATGTCGCGCAGCGTCATGGCTTTGAGCGACGCGACCACGATCTTTGGCGCGAAGATCACGAGGCACAATTGGTCCCACACGAACGCGCCAAGCACGTCCAGCGCCAGGAAGCCCGTCAGCAGCCGCGTGAAGCGCGGGTCGGGCATCGGCACGATCTGCAGCACCTGGTTGAACAGCGGCATGGCCTCCGAGCACAGCAGGAACACGCCGACGATCGCAATGCCCAGCGAGTACAGCAGACCCGGGTTGTCCGTCATCGACTTCATGAACGGGCGGCCCTTGTAGTTGACGGCGCACACACTCACGGTCTGCACGCCACTGATCAGGAAGATGACCGTGCTCATCACGTTCGGCTTGAACTCGCCCGGACGCGCATGCGTGATGTCGCCCTCGGGCGTGTACTCCTTCGCAAGGTTCGTCAGGTAGATCATGCACCACAGGTGGAGTGCGAACTGACCAGCAATGCTCAGGAACAGCGCCGGGTGGAAGATGGTCGTGATCGGACGCACCGGCGACAGGTCCGGCAGCGGCGACGCGCGGCTCAGCGTCACGCTCGACACCGTGCCGATCAGGCCCAGCGCCACGAGCTGCGAGTTCGCGTACTTGACCTTGTCCAGGTACAGCACCGACAGCGAGTACGAGCTGATCAAGCAGTTAACGGCGAGGATCTGGTACATCTGCATGGTCGTCACGAGCGCGCAACGGCCCTGGCGAATGATGTCCACGCAGCCCTTGATGGACGGCGCGCGCGACGTGAACGGCGACGCGATGGACGCATCACCCAGCTTCACCATCGGCACCTCGCCGTCCTCGAAGTCGTCCATGTACTGATTCATTGCGGCGCTGCTGGCAAAGTTGGCGAACCCCTTCGACCCGGTGCGCTCGGCCTGCAGCTTGCGGTTCTCGTCGGCCTCGCGCTTCGCGAAAGCAGCGATCGCCTTCACGCGCGCAAACGACTCGCCGCGGGCCTCGCGCTCACGGACATCCGCCTCGAGCTCCGCCTGCTTCTTGCGCATCACTTCCGCACGCTCTTCGGGGCTCAAGATCTTCTTCGCGAACGGGTTCTTCTTCGCCGCTAGCGCCTGCTGCTTCTTCTTGATCTCCTCCGTCACACGCTTCTTCTCCTCCGTCAGGATCAGCTCCACCAGGTCCTTCTTCTCGCGGCATTGCGAAAAGTCAATGTTCTTCTGCATCAGGCGCTTCTTCAACGCCGACGCGTGCAGCTTCATCAGGTCCTCGCGCGTGCTAGCGGCCGCAACATTGCCCTTTTGGAACTTGCTCGCGCCAGTAATCGACTTGTCCGCGTTCGCAGATCCGAAGCCGCCAAGCAGAGCAACACCAACATGCGCCTGCTTCAGCGCACCGACATCATTGCCACCGTCACCGCACATGAGCGTGAAGTGCCCGTGCGTCTTAAGGCACGTGAGCACCTTCTCCTTGAGCTCGGGGGTCATACGGGCGAACACACGGATATGGTCCAGGTTGGCCCAGATCACATCGTCGACCTCGCCAGCGCCAGCAAGCGTCTTGCCGTTCACACACAAGTCGTACTTCTTGATAAGCGCCTTCAGGTCCGAGCTCTTGTACTCAGCAAGCTCGCTGTCGTCTTCAGCGCGCGTCCACACCAGTTCGCCCGACGACTCCTTCTCGCTCAAGATCAACGCAGGGCGATCGATGATGCTCACTTCACGCGAGACGTGCACAGCCGTCAGCGTCGCGTCACCGGTGATCATCGACACCTTGTGCGAGCTGTCCTTGAGCTTCTTGATGATGTCGCCACTGTCCTTACGCACGAGGCACTGGAAAACCGCGAAACCGGCGAACGTCAAGTCGCTCTCCGCCCAGCCACGAGGATGCTGAGCAATTTCGTGCTCCGACATGCGACCGCCAATGTCCTTGTAGCCAAGAGCCAGCACGCGCATGCCGCGACGAGCAAGGCTCTGGTACGTCGGCCAAAACCACACGGGGATCGTCTCGGGCCGCATCAGCGCGCTCAGAGCCTCCGGACTGCCCTTCACAAGCGAGCGCGTGCGCATGCCCTTGTCGCCAAGGTGCACCTTCGCGATGACGCTCATGCGTTGCAGCTTCGACGCGAAGTGGTTGCGATGAAGGATCTGCACAAACACGTCCTTCTGGTTGATGCTGCCACCCCAGCGACGCTCGCCAGCACGCTCGAGGTCCTTCTTGACGTGGCACTGGCGCGAGCCCGCGTCGTACGTAAAATCGATCGCGCGAATCGACGCCTCCTCCACCGGGTCACCAATCATCTTGCCGTCGATCTGCACAAGCGACTGACAGCCGGCAAGCACGAGCGTCGCGTCAAGGTTGGAAGCAATCATCGGGACGTGAGCCAGGACATTGTTGCTGGCCTGCAGCGCCTTCGCCTTCGCCTCGGCACTAGCAGTGGTGTCATCGCAGACAACGCCAACAGCCGTCAGCTGGTCTGTCGTCAGCGTGCCGGTCTTGTCAAAGAGGCAAATGTCCACTTTTCCCGCCAGCGAAATCCGGAACGGTTCCGTGCAGAAAATCGAAAGCTTCACGAGCGAAAGCAGTGCCGAGTTGACCGCCATCGCCGTCTGCATGGGCAGCTCCGCCGGGATGACGCTCGTGATGATCATGACGCAGCGGAGCAGCAGCTCGAACGTCATCTTGCCCTTCTGAGCGATGCCGTGGTGCAGCACGTAGCCCGACGACAGCAGCGCGAAAATGAGAAGCAAAAATGCGAGGCCGAATGCATCGCGCGTGCTACCAGTGACCTTGCCGCTCGAAAACTCAATCATGCGAACGAGCTTGCCTTGCGAAGAACTGAAGCCCGTGCGCAGCACATAGGCCGTGCAACCCTGGTTAGGCGGGTGCGGAATCGACTTGGTCTTCGCCACGTGAGTCTTCGTCTCGTCACTCACGACGTTAGCGGTGCCGCTCTGCATGACCGTCGTGCCGCCGAACAGCACGTGCACCTTGTGCGACGACTTCATGTCGAGGCTCTCCGCCAGATCCTGCTCGCTCATCTTGGTGCCGATAGCCTCCTTCATCTGCGGCACGCTCTCACCAGTCAATGTAGCCTCGTTCATCACCGCCGACCCGTCCAGCAACAAACAGTCACACGGAATCATGTTGTCGTGATCGCCGTCCGTCTCGCGCTTGATCGAAACGATGTCGCCAGGCACCAGCATGTCCGAGCTGATCTTCTTCCACTCCTTGCGCCGGTAGACGTACACCTCGATCGACTTGTTGCCCATACCGCGCAGGGTCTGCAAGTTCTTCAGACGGCTCATGACGGTGACGCCCTCAAACATGAGGATCATGACGAGCGTGAACAGCGAGTACTGCCAGTACTCGTCCAGCATGTACAGGCACACGCTGAAGACCTGGAAGACCGTCAGCGGCTCGAGCAGCTGCTGCTTGAACATGTCGAAGAAGTTAGGCTGCGGGATGCTGAACTCGTTCTTGCCGTAGAGCTCGAGCTTCTCCTCCGCCTCCGCTTCGTCCTCATGCCCACGCGACTTGACGTAGAACTCCACGGTCTCCGTCGTGGGCGCCTTGAGCTTCTCGAAAAGTACGTACTCGCCCTTTCCGTTGCTGTCCTCGACCACCTCGGCGACGTACTTGTGCTTCTGGAACATGAAGAACGGCTCGGCAGCGGAGCCATCGGGGTGGCGCGTGCGCTGCAGCTCGATGATGCTGCTCTTGCCCTTGAACGAGCGCGGCACGACCATCACGAACGTCGCGTCCTCGAGCCGGTGCACGGGCGTGTACTTGATCAGCGCCAGCACGCGCACCGACCAGACCTGGAAGAGCAGCATGAGTCCGTGCGTGATGACGGTCGCCATGAAGAACAGCAGGGGCACAATCGCCGGCAGGAACGGGTTCGGGAGCGGCGGGCCCTCCTCCTGCTCGATTGTAAGGTCGCGACCAGGTTAGTTCGACGTGGAGAGTCGTATGATATGCGAGTGAGAAAGAGAGAGACGCACCTGGTTCATCAGCTCCGTGTAGTTGACGGCCGACGAGAGCTCATCGCGCTGGATGCCCTGAGAGAGCGCGGACGCCGCGAGTCCCGAGAGCGCGTCACTGTCCGCGCCGGCGTTAAACTGGTCGAAGCTACCCGGGATGAGGATGCCCGACTCCTCGAGCTCGCGGATGGCCTGCGCATACGGCTCGCCGGCCGTGAGCACGCAGTGGTAGAGCGAGTACGCGTACAGGAAGGCGAAGGGCACGTGCTCGAGCCCGTAGCCGAGGTTCAGCGGGTTCACTCGCCGCCGGTACAGCGACAGCTTGCGGATGGACTTGCCCGTCCACTGGGGCGGCGCATCGCCCTTGGCCATCGCGGCCGCGTCTCTTCTCGCTTCGCGGGGGAAGCGGAGCGGTGGCACGCAGCGACGGGGGATGGCGCCAAAGCGAGTGCTGCACACGCACACAGACGAACGCGGAGGCATACAGAGACGAATACAGAGGAGGACAGAGGGTCAGAGACTCGTGCTGAGGAGGGGAAGGCGTCTGCATCAGGAGCCGAAGGAACGAAGGAAGGCGAAGGGCCTTTCTCCATGTTGGCAGGTGGCTGCTTACCGTTCGCTTCGCCTCGGGTTTGTGCCTTTCTTGACTGGGGACGTGGCGCAACGAGGGAACGGGGGAGGCAAGTACCGTGCGCGACGATGGCTGGTTGAAGACCTTGACGGACAGAACAAAATTAACACCGGTGACAAACCGGTATTTTTGTTGATGGCTTCAGGAACAGTCTCACACGTCACACATTCCGCCATCAATGACTTCCGAGGCGTCCTCGGTCTCTGAGGTTGTGTGGAGTTGCTCTGCACGAGCGCGGCCTTGCCGGCGCTCCCGTTCGACGTGTTCGTCAGGTGGGCCATGGTGTTTGCGCCGTTGCCGCACACTGGGTCGTCCGAGTTGCAAAGCTCGATATGTACGTCGAGCTGGAGTCCGCGATAGTCTCGCCGGGGAGCTTGAGCGGGTTGCCGAACGTCACGACGACCTTGATGCGCGACGCCAGCGCCTCCGGGATGGTGCCGCTCGATCCCAGTGACGCCTCGATGCTAACCGAGGTGTCGGTGACGCTGGCACCTTGAGAATACACACTTAGCACGAACACGGACACAATTCTGCCACGGACACGACATCGCTCATCATGCCCGTGGCGTTCGGATCAGCGCTGGTGTGATCCACGGAGGCCGCATACTCCACGGTAAACGAGGTCATTCCGTTCAGGTTGGACTCGATGCCACTGACGAAGAGTGTGCCGCAAATGCCGAACCTTGTGATTCACCACTGCCATGAGCAAAGACGCCATGGATGTCGGATCTGTCGGTGACGCTGACAAGATTGGAAGGTTGCGTCAGGCAAGATCAACGTTTACAGAAATATTGTGCCGCTGGGCACAGACGCGCAAGACTCAACGACACACACACAGTCAGAGTTTGAAGTGCTGTTGTCGCTCCCCCACCGAGCTCACCACTGTCGATTCAACCAGCAAGGATTCCGAGACGCCAACAAGGAAGAGCTCTGCAACGCACACCGCGATCGGCAGCTTCGTCAGTCCGTTCAAGGACAAGTCCAGCTCCGCGCGCTCGCAGTGCTGCAGCGAAATACTCTGGTTCGCGCCGAATTGCTGTATCTGTGAAGGAAATGAAGCAGGAACGACGCATTCG